>JAPYZE010001772.1:0-28034 GCA_030522805.1 Leptomastidea abnormis | reverse complement strand
TTATTGATAAGTAAAATTTACATGAGATGCTTTACTTGCCAGAAAAAGTAAATTTCACTTGAGTTTTCTGTAAAACATACAACAATTTTCTCTCAGTGTGACATGTAACTTTTAAATCATACATTAGATTATTTGAAAAATATAAAACTATTACAATTGATATTTTAATCATTTCCTGTAATTATTTTATTATACAATCATTATTATGTTGATTTTAAAATTTGTCATTGAATTTAAAAATTTTAAATCGTAAGAATATAATTTTTACTACTTAATAATACAATTATTAATAAATAAAAACTGTTTATCAAAAACTTTTTTTTTTATCAATTTTCATGTTTCTTTATCTTTTTTAATAAAAAGTTGTAACATCTTACCACTATTGCGTAACATATTGATAATCAAAGTTTCACGATTATACTATGTATTTGCTACAATTTTAAAATATATTCAAGATAATATACATATTTTCTCACACATAAAATTAAATTTTTGTTTTTTTCTTTTCTTTTCAGCTCATAAAGTTTCCGGAACTGTGAAGTGGTTCAACGTCAAGAGCGGCTATGGGTTTATCAACAGGTTATTATAACACATTCATTTATTTCATATTTGTCTATATTTTCATAAAATACAATTAAAACTAGACATTTCTTATCAGTGTAATCATACATTTGATACTTTAAAATATATCTTTTTATTGATAAGCTTTTTTATTTTGAATCTGACACTCAAGAAAATGCAGTAACTATTATCAATCCAAAAGAGACTGTGTAGTACTTATTTTGTTTTTAAATGTATCCAAATAATTTCCAATACAAAATTTAAAAAACAAACTCGATCTCTTATTAAATAATTAAAAAAATTACAAAAATTACCGTAGATTACGAAAAATCGGTTAATCCTATTGTAAAATAGCGAGTACAATAATACACGCACGCACAACAATAACAACAACCTCTCTTGTTTGCAATGTCACTTTTTTTTGCCACACACGAGACATGTGCATTTTTTTTTTTTTGACGCCCTGTATGTCAATGCATCCCTTTTATGTGTTCGTGTCGTTATATAACCAATGATTAGCGATATCGATTTGCCATGCCTTCTCTCTTTTTTTTTCTCTCTCTCTTTCTTTCTGTGTCCCCATTCTTTTAACTATTACCCCACCACGCGCATTCTTTGCATTTATTCGTATACTATTTTTTTTTTTTTTCTAATCTTGCAACTCCTTTAATTTGATTAAATTTTTCAAAATAATTAAAAAAAAAATACGTCAAAAAATTATATAAATTCAATACCACGTTTTTTTTTATTCACCAACACAAGCCAATGTATCGACTCCAAAAGAAAAAATTCAAATACGCCACGTGCTATAAGGCTGCAGCTTTTCATCTCTCGGCGAGGAGTGCAGCTGCTGCAGCCGATAGGGTCTTATGCATACACGAATACACACACATATACACACGTGAAAAACAGAATAAGGCAGACATATTGCAGCAGGCTTAACGACAAAGAGACTGCTGAAAAGAGAAAGAAGCATATACCTCATATATACCTATAGACGCGTACCGATACCATCCGTTCGCTTTATACGCCACGTGCAGAGTCGGCAATGCGCGCGCGCCTATACTTATAACTTATAACCCTGTTGTATAGAATCTTTTATATATACGTATAGGTATATATGAATATATCGCGAAAGCGCCTATTTCTAGGCCTATATGAGCTTTTCTTGGCCGGTAGCCAGTATAGTAGACCCAAGTACTATACATACTCTTATGTGCTCCGAAATTAGGGCTACGTCTATCGTCTTCCTCCTCCTCCTCTTCCTCTTCTACTTCTTCTTCTTTTCATCGATGAGACTCGAGAGACAAGATATGCGCGAGTTGACGATTAATTATCGCGATATGTATGATATGTATATGTATATTCAGAGATGGTGAAAGAGAAATTCGCTGGGGAGATTTTTTTTTTTATGTGAAAGAAGAGAGATGATGGAAATTGGAGCACGAAAGAGAGAGAGAGAGAGAGAAGAGAGTTAAAGTCTTGGAAGTGTGTAAAGGTCGTTGATATTGTAATAGTATGGTATAGATTGGCGCAATGCTGTTACTTATGATGACGTTTTTGTTTGGGATTTACTTAATGGGTGGTTGTAAGATTTGTGTTTATAGAAATATCAGATTTATTATGATGATATTACATATATAAAATGAGACATGATCTTGTATTTTTTTTTTTTTTTTTGATTATGTTATATTGGTAGCATTATTTTTTTTTTATGATCATTTGTCAAAAATTAAACACGTGCTGGGGAAAAAAAAATATTAGTGTTGTTTTTGTAATTTAATTAAAATTGGTTTGGTTTAATTGATTATATATATATGTATGTGTGTATACGATAAGTATATCTTAGCCTAGTTTTGTATAGAGGGATTAGTTGAATAACTGTAGATATGTATGTGTATATGATATGTTGAAAATATTTTAAGCTAAAATCAATTGATTAATCTTTGTTAGTTTGTGGTTTTTAATAATTTTATTTAAAAAAAATGGAATAAATGTGTTCTCTGTGTGTTTTTTTAGAAAAAAATGTTAATTGGTAAAAAGTCAACAACAACAAGTAACTTAAAATAAAAAATATGTCAAGTACAACATATAAATTATTGTCACGTTTCTGTATAAGATCACAACTTCAAAATTTTAAAAAAACAGCATTATAAGCAGCTTCGCATCGAATCAAACTAATAATTTTTCGAAATAAACAAGACTTCAGTATCATTTCTTTACACGCGCGAGAAGAATATTTATCTTATCACCTTTTTCTCCAACATTTGCTATATAATCCCATCTTGGATTCTCCCAATAACGTAACAATCTAATGTTGTTTCCTTTTTTTTCTTTTTTTGTTTTACAAAGTTGTTTTAGCATTATAAATAAAAATTATGCAAGTTTTAACGATCGATCATGTTCTTTAATAAATAAATACTCTACGTAACGTAAAAAAAAAATAAATAATAATACCATTTATCGGTCAAAGTTTGCAGTTAACGAATGCATAACTTGAATTGACCACAAGAAAGGGGGTTGAGGGGGTGGAGAAGAGAAAAAGAAAAAAGTGACATCGGTTTGAAATACACGAGGCCAATATATGTTTCCGTATATGTGTAACATCGATGTTAGACTAAAGAAGCCTTAAAAGAAAAGTTTTATAATACATATAAGCTGTGTAACATCCAAGACGTTATAGTTAAAGAGGCTTGGGAGAGAAGTAAAGGGCGAGGTGAAAACAAAGTAGCTTATATTATGTATGTATGTACCTACCCTTATACGCGAAGTTGGCTTGACAATTATTGGGAACGTTGATAATTACGCGTTCTCTCGATGTAGGTACAATATGTACATATGTATCTGTATATATAATGAAATGCTTTTTAAACATTTTATGCTTACTCCAGGAAAAAATGATATTTAGGGTGGTGAAAAGCTTGCAAGTTTTGCAAGTTTGAAATTCTGTGGAAATTTTATGACGATTGTGCTTGGTAGTCAGTAGTAGAAATCGATGCTTTTCTACACGTGTAGATTTTATAATTCATGTTAGGTTTAATCATTTATTAATTTACGACAAGTTTAAATTGATATGTTTTTAATAATGTTTATTGTAGAACGACTTTATATGAATAAAATCTATTTTTATTTTTCAGAAATGACACCAAAGAAGATGTTTTTGTTCATCAAGTAAGTATTTCGATTATTTAAAAGACTAAAAATTAAAACCAAACTAAATAAAAAAAAAAATCTAAAATGTATTTTTATTTTCAGTCGGCCATCATCAAGAACAACCCGAAAAAAGCCGTAAGAAGTGTTGGCGACGGTGAGATCGTCGAGTTTGACGTTGTAATCGGTGAAAAGGGCAACGAGGCGGCCAACGTCACCGGTCCAGAAGGTACCCCAGTCAAGGGTTCACCGTACGCTGCTGAAAAACGCCGTGGTTACCGTCAGTATTACAACAGACGTGGCGGCAGTGGCGGTGGTGGCAGCGGTGGCGGTGGCAATTCCAGACCGGTCCGTAGAAACCGCGACGGCGGTGACGATTATGAGTCTGGTGAGTACTATAAAGCCAACTTTTTTCACATATTTTATTTTATTGAACAATAACAACAAGCGATAAGATTTGGCCATTCGAGAGCTTCTCGTTAACCCTCGCACTCGTAATCAGCAGGTGAGGGTGGCAAGACCGGTGATGAGCAGAGCGGCGGCGAAGGTGGCAACCAGCAGGGACAGCAGCAGCGTCGCTACAGGCCTCGACGCAACAATTACGACGGTGGCTTTTACCGGGGCAGCGGCGGTGGACGTCGCAGCGGCAACCAGCAGCAGTCGGAGAACGGAGCCGAGGTCGGACCCGATCAGGGACCCGATGACGTAGGCGGCCAGCAGCGTGGACCACCCAGAACCAGGGGTGGAGCCTCTAGGCGTTTTTTCCGACGCAATAATGTCCGCGGTGGTGGACGTGTCGGTGGAGGCGGCCCCGGACGTCGTCCGCGCAGCCAGGATGGCCAGGTACGCGGATAAAAACAGTTAAGCTATTTACATGCTTACTAATTTATTAGCTTATATATACGTGTCTATATACTTTCTCTTTCTTTCTTTCTCTATCTCTATCTCTATCTATCTATCTATCTATCTATCTATCTATCTATTTGCGATGCCTTTTGTCTTGATTTTGTTTTCGCTGACTCTCTACTACTACTTCTACTACTACTACTACTACTCTCTACCGTTACGTTATTCTTTCATTTCGTTTTCATTATCATTTCAATTACCAGATATATCTTTTCTTTTTTTTTTCTTTTTTTTTTTTTATTTGCAACTGTCGTAGTAACTGACTGTTAGATTCTTTTGGAAAGCTGTAAAGATGTTTGCTTTTATTGTAATATGTTAAATATACTTTTTAAGCATACAATCATAACATATAATTTTATCATGTCAATCATTTGCAATATTTATTTTGAATTGATAATTTTAGAGTTCACGATGATGCGCCTGAAGTTCGAGGTATTTCACATTCAATATTTAGGTGCATTTATGTATTGTATTAGAATTTGGTTAATTCATATTAAACCTTTTACATCAGTGCTTTAGATAGAGACTTTTCTTTTCGTTACACCTTTTATATTGCACTATTCTGCACGTTCTATATTGGCACAGGAGGCAGCACATTGACTTTTTTTGTAGTAAAGCTTGGCACACACTGCTGCACGTATTTCTTGTACTCTTTTCAGTTGAAGCAGAAAACTGAGGCATCTGCATCAAATTCTAGTAATACCGCTGTACCAACTCTTCAGGTAAAATTTAGTATTTTCACTCCTCTTGCTTAGTTTTTTCCTCTTAAGCACGTTAGTTATTGTAGATTTGTTTTATAGTTATTGTTCACTTTATATTCATTCACAAATATCCTGGTACAATTTTTCTTAGATTTTATCTGTTGTAAGACTTCAATATACAAACAAACAATTCTTAGTCGTTTTTTTTAATTGTCCCGTGCATGCGGCTAAATAACAGAGTAGACTAAACGAGCACAGCTCTTAAGGTGGTGGAAAACATTTAAATAGTATTTTGAAGTACATTTGTATATCCTACACACTTTCAAGTTACTTGTTTTGAAAATGCAGAGATCACAATGCTTCATGCACGGATTGGACAACAACATCAATTTTTAGATTAAATTTTATTTTAACATAAAATTGTATTATTTTTATAAAAACGTTTATTTTCTTTTCTTTAGGAGAGTCAGCCAGCGCAGAACTCATCCAATTCCAACGCTGAAGGCACTGCTTAACCATCGACAGTCGTCGCCACTTTTAAAATCACCATCCCTTTCTACATAACACATAATATCTGTTATATAGGCGACAGAAACAAAATAAAATTTAAAAACCATCGTAACAGCTAACAGCAAACAGCAGCAACATTCTATAACAATCGCTATTAAGAAAAAAAAAAAAAATCCAAAAAAAAATTGAGTGAGAAAAAGAATAAGATTACCAGCAAACACTACTCCACAGTCTCCCCACGAAACTTAAACTTAAAATCAATTTAAAACATATAACAAGCTGAAATTGCGGTAAAGTAACGAAAGGAAAACGGCTTAAAGGAATTCCAGCATGTATTCAGGCAAAATGTAAAAGCAATTAGATCAACGTAGCGAATTCCAAGACAAAGGTATATTTACACGCGTAATAACACCTTTAATATTCACTGACGCGTTTTTCATATTTTGTTATTAATTACCTTTTTTCTGCTTTGTCATTTGTCGTTTTCTACGTTATTTCTTATTTATATTCGAAAACGTAGGCGCGCGAATCGTACTTTTTTACTTTTACCCTAAGATTCACAATAGTGTGTACACACCATCATTGCTGTCAATTTCAAGTAAAACTAAGGTACTGTAATTTCTGCTATTTGCTAAACTACGTCAGTTTACATGTAATACTCTTGCTAGTAGGTTCGTGGTGTAAAGAATAAACGAGACAATTAGCGGTGGAATAGTCGTGTTAACAAAAGTAAATAAGTAAATGCGTGTTTAAAAAAAAAAAAAACATTTTGTTGCACATTTCGACCTTTAATTAATTAAGTGACAACAATAAGCGCCTTAAAGCGTTTAATACTGACTCTCGTCGTCTGACGTGATTTTTTTGTGCTTTGAGCACATGACTTGCCACCTGGACGTTTAATACAGAGTCTGTACATTGAATTATTTTTTATTTTTACGCCGACGCGAAAAATGTTTCAAAAGATTAAAAATAATCGCTTATTTGTTCTCGTTTGTTTTATATATGATGTCAATGTTATTTTTGAATTTGTGCGCTTTTGAAATATTTTAGACTACAATTGCAAATTGATTTTTTTTTTATTATCATTGATATTTGTATTAATCAAATAATTATATGCGATGTAGCCATTAGGAGATTCGTCATGAAGTCAATAAGAAAAAAATGTATCCTTAAAGTTCTACAGTTGTAAAAAAAAAACTTCAGACATGTTACCAAGACGATGCAAAAATATACTCAATATGGAGAACAAAAAAAGGCGATTGTAAAACATTTGCTTGTTCGCCGAAATAATACTGTTCCTTTTTTGCCTTTCTAAACCCCTGGTGGTTTACAATTTTTTATATATTCGGCGTGTAATAATTATACATAAATTGTAATTTTTGTAACTCATTGAACTTCAAATGCGAATTTTTCAGTTTTTCAAAAATTTATAAGCAAGTAAAGTATACAAAATACTTTTTTGTATAACTCGAAAGTCAATAGATGCTCGTCTAATTAATTATGCGTTTGTTAAAAAACGCAAGAAAATTCTAATCATTGTAATTTTTTCTTAAAACAATTATTTATACGTTTTTTTACAATTTAAAAATTCAACGGCAAGTAATTGTGCCATTCGCTATTTTTGTCGAATGAAACAAATGTAAAAAGTTTAAAAAAAAAAATTTGTACAAAAAAAATTTTTGCATGATCTTTTATAAGAAAAATCATTGTAACATCGCCCACATGATAATAAAGTGTATTATTTTGTTTCTATAAGAACAGAAAGCGTGTAATTTTTGTTAATGCGATTTCTGCGAGTCTCATTTCATTGAAGAAACTCGTTTCCATCCGTTATCTTGTCTCGTCAAAGCAAATTGTAATGAAAAAACAAAGTCTGCACGCACACTACGTCTTTTTCTCTACTGATAAAAAAATAAATAACAAAAAAAAAAACATACCAATATAGCAAAGAAAACACCGTAGCTCGCGTCCTTATAATCGAGTAAGTATATTTGTTCTCCCCTTGTTTCTTGTCGATCATCGTATAATAATATCCTTTTTCATCGCGATTTTGGAAACAAACGACAACTTTGTCAAAGTCCTTTGTGATTTGTGTGCATAATAATATCTCTGCGTGTCGGAAGCAAGTTAAAATAATGCTTATCAAGCGAAATATTAAGAGAAGAATAAAAAAACAAACAAACAAATCTAGGGATTGCTTTGTTGAAGGGAGGATCTTTTTCAAAAAATCCTGCTCAGTCACGCTCTTGGAATCTTACATCATGATTTTTTCACCAAATGATAAATAATTATATCTATTAAACGTTGAAGCGCGAAAATAAACTTCGCCTGTTGTCTTTGTAATCTGACGTAAAGAGATTACTCTTGAGAAAAGAGATAAAGAAAGCGTGACTGTGGCTATCTTCGAAAAAGCAATTCGAAGATTACTTTTTAGAAAGAGAAAGAGAGAAAAAAAAAAATTGTGGAAGAATGAAAAAAAAAAAAAAAAAAAAAAAAAAAAAAAAAAAAAAAAAAAAAACGTACGATGCATGTGTTAAGTGAAATTTCAAAGTCGAGTGTAGTTACTAACAATCTTAGAGAGAACAATAATGTTATACACAATATTAAAAAGCAATTAAAGCGAAAAAAATAAAAAATCTTGAGGGGAGAGACTGGTTAAGATCGTTAGGAGACTCGAACTACGATCTGCCTTGTCTCCTTTCCAACAGATAGAATCAACATTTTAAAATCATGTTTCTAGCAAATGCAAAAACTTATGTGGTGTTTTGCTAATATAATACGAAACAACGGCAAAAGTATAAAACGGAAAAGTATAACCATCGCGCAGTTAAACAAAAGTTAATTAAATAAATAAATAAATATAAAAAAAAAAGAGTAAAATGCAAGAAAAAAAAGCACGCACCGCCTTCTTTCGATTGTTTCATCCTCGGTCGAGAATATCTGACTTTATGAAAAGGAGAGAAAAAAAAATGGAGCGACGAATCACACTGATTCTTCGCTTTTTTAAAATCAAGAGTGGTGAAGCTTCTAAAAAAAAAAAGATATTTTTTTTTACTTTTTTTTATTTAGAGTGAAGCAAATCGAGCGTAAGATGAATACAAGATTGTTCAGCGAGTGGGTGTTCAATTTTTTTGAGCAAAAAATCTCTTGTATGACTGAAATAAAAAAAAATATAAAAAAAAGTAAAAAAAAAAATGGTGAAACGCATGTGGATGGTGGCGTTCGTTTTTTAAACGAAAATCATTCATCCAATGCGTTTAAAGTTGTGGGCCCGTGTACCCAGTGAATTTTGTACCGATAAACAAAACTTTAAAAAAAAAAATGAAAAAATGTTACAAAAAAAAAAGAGAAAGTGAAATCGCGAAGCTCTAATGCTAATTTCGTAATGCGGAATTTAATTTTTTCACGAAACATGTGCATTATAACGAAATAAAACAAAACAAAAAAAATCGAAAAATTTTAAAAAATCTAAACGTTGTGTATTTTATTTCACCTTACGTACTTAATAAGATATATTCGGAAGGTATATGATTTATTTACAATATCGGTTTTATTAAGAGGAATGGTGGTTTTAGTTAAAAAATTTAATTAGCGAATATTACTTATAACATTTTTATTAAACTTTACATTGTATATATATTATAATTTTTTAATATTCTTCAACAATTAAAAAATACAAAATTAGCAATTTTTTTACATTTAAACATTGCTAAATACAAAACTTTAAGATTTTCATTTGCTTATGATTTAATAATACTTTTTGTCTTTCTTTCATTAATATTTTTGTTTAAAAAATTCTAATTTTTTAATCAATTCACTTTTATAACTAAAGTATCTATAACGAACTGATCTTCGTTTTTTTTCTGGTATAGATTTTTTAATAAATTAAATATATTATTTTAAATTTTCTTAAACTTTAAAGACAAAAATTAAATATTTTTAATAGTAAACAGACTTATGTTTAAAAATATCTATTCTATAATCTTAAACAAAATTTTCATCACATATTATTATTTTCTTGTGGTTGATTATGTTTTAAGAAAAAAAAAATTTCCAATACTTTTTGAGACTTTTCAATCTCTAATCGATTCCGATTTGTATTCTGTACCCATGTCCAACTTGAAAATATTTTTTCCAATGGTATTATAGATGCCGGGATTAAAAATAATTTCTGTGCTATTTTTGACAATTTTGGAAAATGTAAGTGGCTCAGTCTCCAGAAAACGTATGGATCTTTGCATTTCTGCATTAAAATCATTACTTTACTTTTATCGTTTAAAAACGTATTCAGTTCTTGCAAAGTTTCTACATCACAGTTATTAATAAAAAAACTGAGTGCTTTTGTCTTCTGATTCTCATTTAGCAACAATCCCAAGTATTGAGGATGTATCAAATTAGCTGCTAAGCCCACTGGCAAAACAACTTCACTTATCTTGGCACATAGCAGATCATAATCAAAACTTGTCACACAAGTAAGACGGAGCCACATTTCTGTAGCGTCAGCAATACTTGAAGATGGTTCTTGACATTTCTTTATGAGGTCACAAACTGGATTCAACTGGACAATAGTATCAATTAACTGTTGTTTAAAACTATAATTGTTCAAAATAGTTTTAATATTTTCCTCAATACTTATATGTTCAATCATTGATATTTGTTTCATTATTTCTAAATTTTCCAAGACATTTTGACAGGAGTTAAGAAGAAAATAAAATTTTTTAACTGGAATATCCTCAAGTTTAGTTCCACCTTGTTTTACTAAGAAAGTATGTAGGGCAGGCTCTTTGAAAACTTTAATGATATTTTTAACATTATCAACAAAAGTTTTATCAGCAATATTTTGTAAAAATAATTTACTGTGATGGTTCAAGCATTTTGACTGCCACAAACTGATATCATTTAATTTAACTGATTGTTCACCTAAGACAACTTTACTATTAGATACTATAGCAAATATATTTGAACTATATTTTTCATTTGCAACAGCAACAGCATTTTCTATAAACTCGATCAGCATCTTTTCATCATCTGTTTCTAATGGTGCATCTTTCAATAATAAGAAGGCTGGAGGTGTCTTGACATTTCTAATTGTGCAAGCAAGAAATTTACAATTACTCATTTTACTGCGCCATCCATCAATTAACAAAACAGTGTCTGTTTTTTCTAAAAATTTTTTCTTTTTTTCTGTAATCTCTTGGTAATAGTTATTGATTAATGAAGTAGATAAGGTCCTTCTACAAGGTAGTTTAAAATTAAAGCCTATTTTGCGAAGACCTGACACAAAATTTATAAAATGAATATTATCAACAACTGCAAAAGGAATGTTGGAAGATACAAAAAATTTAACTAATAATTTGTCAACATCATCCTTCGTTAAAATTTCTTTGTTGGTTTCATCAACTTTCTTAACAAAGCAGGAATATCTATAAGACAATAATATTAAATTTATAACTTCACATTAAAAATATTAAAGGAAATAAAATATTAAACAAATTTTTATGTAATTTACTTGTGCGATTCCAATATATCTTCGTCAAAAGGTCTAAGTATTTGATTACATGTTTTACACATGACAGCTTCAACTTGGTTGTTAATAACATTTTTCAACTGAATAAAATCCGGTAGAACATCATTTTTATTGTCGTCCATAATTAATTCTAACAAGCTTACAAGCTTGTAATCCAGTGATACAATATACTTTACAAAAACAAGCTAATGTAATCTTTCTATTTTCAACAACAATTTGTAAACAAGAAAATTTAACAAATCAAAAACTTACCGATTCAAACGTCAAACGTTTATCTGACACTCTGTCATCAATATTTTTATATATTTTAATATAATCTGTGTGTCATTCACTCGTAATCGTTTACATTACACTTTTTTTAAAGATTTAACTTACATCTTTTAAAAAATAAAACGTAACTTACAAAGTTTAATCACTTGAAAATCGTTTTTGCAGACACATAAGCACAAGTCTATGCACGTTTGTTTTTCTGGCAATTGCCAAGCCAAGAATGCGAATGTCGCGGGTCGGGCTCGCGGCTTTGTTGCGTTGCAACTAACTCAGCCAATCGTAGATCGGGATGAAAGTAAACAGCCAATCAGCGTCGGAGAAAAGTCTGATCAATGCTCAAACAAGAGACTCAAGCCTAAAGTAGTATACCTATATTTATTACTTTATGTTACCTCTACGGAAGACTTTATGTGTGCGTAAATTATCATTCTATCTACTTTATAGTTTGGCTCCGTATTTCTCGTGACTATATTGTAGCTTAATTTAAAAAACTAAAAAAACAGTAGTTCTTCGTGCATACATTTCGATTGTTTACAATTGATATAGCTGAGTAAGTTTATAGGTGCGACTATTATTCCAAGGCACCGTCGTAAACTAATAATACCTAACCTCAATCAACTAATAATTGCGCAGGTGAACGTCCAGACGAACCAGTAGATTGTGTTCAGTGCGTGTCAGCCTACACCCACACCTGGCCCTTGCTCTCGAAGCATCGAGTTCAACCCGCAACTCAGCCAAGGTTGCTGTGGGTAACACCAGTGCTAATTTTCAGACTTAATTTCTACCTTGTTAGAAACGCATCCCTCGCGGCATGAGTCCGCTTAATCGAGGACCATTGCTGGGCCCAAGGGCTCCACCCGCACCTCCTATGAGACCACCTCTTATGGCACGCTATGGTCGAGCACCTCTTCCGCCGCCACCACCACCAGGTATGACCAGAGGTGTGCTGCCCCCGCCACCGCCCGGAGCCATGTTCGGTCCACGAGGCCGACCTATTCCACCACACCCCGGCAGACCCGGACCAATGATGGCGCTGATACCTCCACCACCTGGACCACATGGTATGTACGGACATCCTCGTGTCAGGCCTCCGGTACCTCCTCCGATGCCACATATGCCACCGATGCCGCTACGAGGTGGACCGATGCTACCCCATGGACCCATGATGAGACCCGGACCTAGAGGTGTGCTGCCGCCACATGCTCTGCCTCACATGAGACCGAGATTTCCTAATAATTACAAGGGCAAGAAGAACAATGGCAAAAAACCACATAAAATAGAGGTGAGTTGCTGCATCTATTTTGTTTATATGACTTTTTAATACTTTGTATATTTGCTTAGAAGTTAATTTTTGAATTAATTTATTTACAAGTATTTAACTTAAATTTCATTTGTATTTTTACAGGAACTGGAGTTGAAAAAGCCCTGGATGACTGATGAAATACGCAGCGAGATCCAGAAGAAAAATAAGCTTTATGCTAAAGCTAAAAAGAATAAAGATGCTAAGGAATGGGAAGAGTTCAAGGATTTGAGAAACAAGGTTACAAGAATGATAAGAGACGCCAAAAATGAATATCTTGCAAAGAATCCCGAACAGGTATGTTCTTATATTCAATATTGAGCAATCTATTTTGATATACTACTTATAGAACTTTTATCTTACAAGTTGTATATTTATTTAACATTTATATCCTACTTTCTATTATATTCATTCAAATGTATATATAAAATTCACAATCATCCATAGAGTTTCTGAGATGAAAAATTGTTAAGTCCAGCTGTTGCAACCCTAGACCAAAGCATTTCTTCTTGAGTATTTAATAAAAATAATAAAATAAAATTAATTGCAAATAAATGTATAATGCAATAATGTTTAAAAAAAAATTGCTTTCTATAATAGAGCCAATAGTTTTTAAAATTCCTTTTATTACAGGTTTCTCAGAAAACAGCTGAAAAGCAAACGGTTGAAAATGAAAATGTAAAAAAAACTGAGAACACAACTGAGCAAATGGAGCTAAATGGGGAGAACAAGCCTTCCAGCGAACAGGCTCAGTCTTAAGCTACATAGGCTACTCCTCTGTAAATTATTCAAGCGGTTGTTTCAAATTGAACTTCTTTTTGGCAGATTATTTTATTTTTTAACTCTTTTTTTTGTTACTTAAGATCATAGTAAAATCAAAATTTTAAATTAACTGCCACTTTTATTTTGGAAATCATGATATTATGCATTATTTTTTGTTTCTGTCTATGTCTATGATAGATAGATTAATAATACTATACTGTCTTAGCATGTAATTAATTACATTATTTTAAGACATATTAAGATAAGTAAATATTATTAATTAATGTAATCAATTCATAATGTTTTAGTAAACAATATTACATTATCGTATTAACGTAATATTAAACTATCAATATTGTATTTAGCATGATATATTAGTTTAGAAAAATTATGGATTAAAACACACTATTGATTTTTAACTTTTTGCCACAATTTAATTTATAAGAAAATGTAAATGGTATGCTTCACTAAAATAATCGTTTTTCATTTTCAACATTAAAATCGCACATATTAAAAGAAATTTTTTTTTAGTTTTATCAAAAATAATTAATTTCATACTTTTTCTAAGCAAATAAATCTTTATATTTTTGTGTTAATTTTGAGATTCCAAATGATTAATGTAACACGTTTATTGTAGCTGGTCTCTAAGGGCAAAAATAGTGATTTTTTGTCACTCCTTGATTGCTCTTTGACCAGTAGAGCAGTGCTCCAAGTTATTTTATTTATTTATTTTTTGTTCAGAAAAACATGATTTGCAATTATACATGAGTTTGAAATAATTTGTTAATTATTGTACAGTTATATGTAGCTTGCAGCATTGCAATTTAAAGCTCTTTCACATACAATATTTTTATTGTTTTGTGCTAGATGTATTTAAGATATTAGCCAAATTATTTAATTATTTGTAGATTTTTAATAATGGCTAAAGGAATATTTGTATTTAAGTCCACTTAATGTAAAAATAAATATTTGTACAAATTTGAATATCTGTGTGATTCTTTTACAAACAGATGTTTTGTGCTTTGTTATTGTAACTGTACATTTTAAATAATTGTCAAGATAAATTTGTTCTAATCAATTTTAATTTGATACTTGATCAAAAACAAAGTTTATCACAAATTTTAAATTTATTGAGTTAAAATGATTAATAATACTCATTATTAATCTGTTTGAAGGAGTAAAGATTGATGTTTTTATAATGTCCAATACTTCATCTTATACTTACCAATTTATATTAAAAAATTAAAGTAATTTATTTTTTAATTAACTTAAAATTCTAGTTTATTACAAAAAATTAGTAAATTTTTTTTGCAATAGTAATTGTATTATCAGTACATAATTTTTTAGTGTTTAACTATTTTGATTATGTATGACATAATTGTTAAAATCAATATAATTAAACTCAAAAAAGCCATCTGCCAGAATGACAAAGGAAAGTTGAGCTTTACTAAAGGGTTGCAGCTTGTGTCTAATAGTATTCTTTACAAATTTACTCAATATTGTACCTTTTATTTTAATACTTAGGCACATCTTTACGAAAATGACGATGTCGTCGAAGAGAACGATAGCGAAGATGACGATACCTCGGACGATGAAGAAGATAAAGAGTCCAATGTTAGTCCTTACTGTGAGACTTGTGACAGAGAATTTCAATCGGATGAGATGCTGGAACGACACTTAAGTGAACATCAAACCTGTAGCATAGACGGTTGTACATTCACTGCACATCCGAAAATTGTTGAAAAGCACATAAGTATGCAGCACTCGACTGGTTTATACAAAAGAATGAAAAACTTAATGAGTGACGAGGACATTCAGAAATGGCGAGCTGAGAGGAAAAAGTAAGTTTTTTTAGTAACATATTTTTTATATTAAAATGTTATTTAATTTTATAATTATATTTGTTTCCAGGAAGTATCCTACGTCAATTAATTTACAAAATAAAGAGTCTGAGTGTGTTGAAAAAGAGAAACGTGGGGAAGTTATCAAAAATCATAATGGAAAGCTGCGACGTGACTCGGTTAGAAAAGAACAAGTCAAGAAAAATCGTAAGAGGAAACGCAATAAACAATTACAAATTCCAAGTTACAAAGAACCTACAAGCCAACAAACTTATAGAGGGATAAAACCTTTTGCTGGTACAGGTGAGCATTTGAAAGAAAAAAAATCCATTTTTAATTTTGTATGCTTAATTATTTAAAAAACATTTTTACTTTCAGCTTTGTTAGATGAACCTATAGAATATGATTCTCCAAAAGAAACTGTGATAAATGAAGTTGTTGAAGTGTGTAAGATAGAAATTTTAGATGAAGAAAATGTTGTTGAAAATTCAGTAATTAATGAAAAATCAAAAATAGAACCTGTTCCTAAACTTATCAGTCTAGTTGCAGATTATGGTAGTAATTCAGAAAGTGGTAATTATACAGCTTTAAATAATATTTTGCCCTGACAAAATTATTGCATCCAATATGCTCTAAATATTTATAAATAATGACTTTTTTCTAGATGAACCACCAGATGAAATACCTATAAAAAAGTTGAAAGCAAATGACGAAGAAGAACCTTCATTGAAGTCTGAATCACAAATTCCATTAGTTGAAACGAAAAATGTTGCAAAACGCGAGGAACCAAAAATAAGTGAACCTATCTCAAAAAAATTAGAAAAACCAAAACAGAAATGTGAAAAGTCAGCCACAAACCAAAATAGTAAAGCCATTAATCATAAAAACCAAAAAGGATATGAATATTCAAATGGTAGATTAAGATTGTTAAATAAATTGTTGACACGTTCAATACAACATGAAAGGAATGCAATTTTTCAATGCATAACTTTTATAGCGAACAATAACTTTTTTGATTAATAAAGATTTATAAATATTTACTTTTTATACATTGTGTAAATAAAAATTGTTGATTTTCTACAATAATGTACAAAGTACTTGAATTTAAAAGAAAAAAAAAATTGTTTGTTTTGATACTGAATGTAATAAAAATATTTCATTTATACAAAAATATAAATAAAATTTAAATAAAATTACTTTTTATTATTTGCTAATATAAAAAACCTTTTAAACGTTTGCATTAAAAACTTTTATTAACAAAATACAATATAAAATATTTAAATACAACTAGTGTAAAAAAAATGGTAGTTACATCTGATTAGCACAATGTATACACAAAATAAAATAGAAGTCTATGATTGCACTTAAATGTAAAATTATAATAGTATAAAATACTTTTTATTGGCTACAAAAAACTGAATTAATAAGACATTAAATAGAATAAATAAAATTATATTTTAAAATCAAGCAATTAAATTACAATTTTGTATTTTTATAAATTTTTATCAGACAGGTATTTTTATATAATAAATTGTTAAATAATAAGATCTTTTATTTTCTTTAGTAAATGTGTTTTCATCATGACTTTGCTAATAAAAAATTACAAATGTGATTGCTTTAGATTCATATGTTCTTGAAAACTTTGATATGCCTAGAGTAGTTGCTATGCATTACCTACATTGCAATAAATTTAGTCAGATATTGATGACAACATTTATCAATTTAATATTGATATTAATCAAGTATATATACATCCACTCTTTTAAATTTATTTCTCACCATTAATTACTAAAATAAATTTTTATTATCCGTCACAATATTTTACTACGTTAAAATATGTGTGTTATTAATCTTTTAAATTTTATCAAATATAAGTCGTACTATTATTTTTTATATACAATAATTTTTTAAGGCTTTCTCATACGATTAAATACAAAAGAAAAACGTGATTCTAAAAGAGAACTTGTTAGAAACTGGAAACATTTGATATGAGATTAACGAACCACGTTAAGGGAAATCGTCATATTGCGAGGGAGACGATTAGCTATTGTATCTGCCAGTGTTTGTGGTAACTCGTGCCAGATATATTTTCCATTGATAGACACCTCTTCTAACGGAGGCCTGAATGATATGAGTAATGTCAAACAAAGGCCATCTCCTTCACCCGTGCCACTGAACTCTACTGATAACAAGCCATGAGGTTTATGTTGTGGAATACCTTCTCCAAAGATTTCCTTTGAACATACAATTAAAATGTTAAATTCATAAATATAAAAATTTATTTGAAATTTAAAAGAACCAAATACTTACAACCATAAACCTATGAAGAGTAGAATGTAAATTTTTTCCTGGATTTATTTCACAAACCGGCAGATGTAAAGATGTTTTTTCTGACATCAATACATGCAATCTATTTCTATAAAAAACAAAAAAAACTCAGCTTAATTTTTACTATCAATTAAAATCAATTAAAAAATAAATCAAAATAACTTACGTCGCCTTCTTCTTGATACAAACGATCAATCTCAAATACAATTTATTCCTAGCTCTTTCAACCGGCAAAACATTTGCATGCCAAGGCCCGTTAATTTTGTTAACATAATCTCTGCCTTTCTGTATAAGCGTCAATATATCACTGGACCTCAATTGCAAACTGGTGACCTCGCGTACCCAACATGCTTGCAACGACTCTTCATTTGACTGATCCGGAGTTTTAAGACTACCACCGATGATATTACCAGTCATAACGAAACGGAACCAAGATCCACTTGCACACTCGACCATCAGCATAGTTTTTGGATCCATAAGTAAACCGGTTTCCTCCAATACTTCCCGTTTCATAGCGTCCAATAAATTTTCGTTTGCTTCAACTCTACCTGCTGGTAAATACCATTTACCTAAACAGGATTGTTTTGCTTCTTGCATCATTAGTACTTCGTCGTGTTCGTTTATCAGTACTGCTGCTACGATGTATGTTACGGTTTTTTGGCATATTGGTACGTAAGTCGATGCTACTGCTGGTTTGATACCGTTTGCCTCTGTAAATTAATTAATTAGTTTTTTTATGAATGAAAAATAATAATGCTCATTATTGATGTTTTAATTTTAGTTCTTGATTTTTTTTAAAAATAAAATTATTAGTAGAATTATTGTTTGATAAAATTAAAATTTTATATGAAATCAAATCGTTTTACACCTATTTAGCAAAAATTAACATTTTAAAAAACTTTACCGAGATTCGCGTATAATATAAACGTTCTATATTTCCATTGGCAATCGTATAAAATACAATGTATTACAAGCTGCTACAATCAAAACAACGAACGATGCATAAACATTATTATAAGTGCTTTATAACTTTATATATTTTCTCTCCTCCTACTCTTGTAAACAAAAGAGATCCTCCCGCTCTAAAAATGCAGCAAAATATATCTATATAATACTGTATAAATATAGCGAAAACGCGAAGCGCGTGCTGATTTCACGCTTGGAAAATCATAGGCTTTAAAACTATACATAAACAGCCTATATAAGTATAGCTAGTAGTCCGGCAATTCCATATAACTTTTCATAAACATCAGGAGGGAAAAAAAAAAAAAAAAACAGCAGCAACAGCAACGGATAGGACTACTTTCTAGCAATATATCTTACTTTATCCCCGCAGCTTGTAAAATTTCTCTTTCTATCTTTTTCTCTCACGCGCGCACGCGCGGATGCCTTGAAAATTAACCCACATTATAACCTATACAAGCAAAAAATCTTGCCCATCGGCTCTCTTCTCTCGCTTTTCAACTCTCATCGCAATCTCTCTTGTCAAGCTGATTTTTTTTTCTAGTCATGAAATCGTAGTAAAGAAGTCTATAGATGTATACAATCCCGTACTGTCATTTAAAAATTAAAAGGACAAACAAAAACATAAACAAACACGTTATCAAAAAAAATGTAAACAATGCGCGAAAAAAACGGAGCAATCGCGCGTATACACAGATCCGGAGCAGATACATAGCTAATATACAGCATCATATAGGGAAAGTTAGAAAGAAATAAAGAAAGAGGATGTAAAAACTTACCGGCGCTCTCGTTCTGCTGCTCCAAGGTATAATCACAAAGATCATCAGCAACGCGAGTACTCTGTCCTGCGAGCACGTGTCGTATCTCATCCTCGATAACGTCGGGCATCCTTGACCCTTAAAGGGAGAGAAAGAGCCCAGCCTCAAGGGCTCGGTCAATCTCGACGACAGAAGAAGAAGATTAACAAAACAACAGACACAACACACAAAAACACAGAACACAGAACACAGCACCTTCTAGGATCTTATATCTCTGACTGACCTGCTACTGCTATATTGCAGCAGTCTATAGCCGGATGGAGGAGAGTTCCTATAAGTCTAACGGCTAACGGGGTATTATATCGGCAGCAGCAGTTATACCTACTCCACCCGAGGAGAGTATGTATATAGGCGCGTCTCTCGTCGTTCTGTGTGTGTCCGTATAAACTGTATATACCTCCTCCCTTTCCCCTTCAGCTGCTGCTGCAGCAGCTAAAATATATCGGAGTCGGATAGTGAACGGACGGACAAGATCCGCGCCGCGCGCTTGCGCGCATATGTAGGTGTTTACACCGACGAGCAGACGACTACTCGCACACACAGATGGAAATAAGGCGCAGATGAGGAGAGGTAAGGGGAAGAGAACGCGCGGCGGCGGTGGATTGCAAACTTGGCGATGCCGCGCATTCCGCGTGCGTGCAAATATATACATACATATAGGATACACACGAGAGAAAGAGAACCATGCCCATTTATAACGAATATAGGTATAGATATACGTAGGGAAGTTGCAATTGCTATTTTCTTCCTTTTATTATTTTTTTTTTTTTCAATTTTATTTTTATTTATTGGTTTATATATATTTTCATTTTTTTTGTTATACCGCGTGTGGATTGACTGTATAAAATGATGTTTACTTTTGGTTCATAGAGAGTTGAATAAACCAAATTGCATACCAATATATATTATAAGTGTATAGGTATGTGCGTACAAGTAAATGCACATTGGTAATTTGCATGCGATACACGAATGCTTGACTACGGCTATATATTTTTATTTTTTTTTTATTCTTGAATGTTAAATTGTAAGTATGGAGATTTATGCGACTGCGAGAGAGCGTAGAAAGTGTGTGCAGGAGAGGAGTCTGTTGTTGCTCCAGGTAAAGAAGAATAATATTGTTGCTTTTGCGAGTGTACCATAGCTGCATATATACGTGTACATATATATATGTTATACCGGGTAATATTCTGCTTGTATATATAGCTTTTTTAGAGCGCGAACGAATTCGATTTCCTTAATTGTTGGGAAAGTCAGTCAGAGTAAGAGAGGATACATGTTTTGTATCGCTATATCGATACGCTTGTCGATCGTAAAGATCTATACCATTTTTATGCTGTTCTATATATTTTCAAACCAAAGAATTTATGTTTTCATATGTATTTATTTATTTATTTTTTTTATCTCGTTATTACATTTGTTGTATTTTAAAAATATTTATTTCTTTATACGCTACATATTTTGTTTAACATCGTTTTGTTTTTAATTATAAAATAAATTAAAAATGTGTTGAAAAATTAATTCTAATTTTAATTTTATACATAAACAAAATGTATTTATGTTTATATATTTTTTACTAATAGAGAAACACAATAATGTATATTCATAATATATTACAAAAAAGGAATTTGAATCCGTTAGTTTGAAAGACGGTTGGTATATATAGAAGAGAAAGAGTGGAAGGGGGAGAAGAGGAAGGAAAGGTTTCACCTGATTGAATTAAACATATTTGCATAAAACTGTTTTTATCCATATTATACCGGTTGTATTTTTATTTTTAATTTTATATCTTAGATTTTAAATTTAAATATATTTGGTATCTTAACGAATACTTTACACTAATTTTCTCCTGAGCAGCCGTTCCAATCAAATCACCTGCAAACTTCCACTCCCCCTTCACCTATAACTTTAAAAAATTGAAGCAGCACTTGGTGTATAGCCGAAATACACTCATGAAGTGTCAAAAAGGCTTTAAAAATAAGAGTTCACCAAACCTATGTCCTTTCTCATCGAGTTGAAGGCAATGATAGCAAAAAAAATATTTTTTGTACTTGTCAACATTTTTTATACTTTTAAGTTTGAACTAATAAAAAATAATATTCATTTCTACAATTTTAAGAAAACAAAATTCATTTCTAAACAATTGAATAACTTTTAAAGATAATTCATATTCATATTTTTTTTCCTAACTTGTAAAACAATAAATAATTATAAAAAAAGAAAAAAAAATGCCACAATCAACAAAAAAAAAGAGAAAATTGTAAATTTCTCATCATCAGATATCTCATTTATTCCTACCTACACGCCACTCTCCTATGTGCCTTTACACACCCTTCCTTCAAAAAACTATATGTATGCTACAACAACATATTAAAATTAACAGCAGCAACAGTAACAAGCATAAAAATTTTGAGCATATACAGCCTCGCCTACACTTATAGAGAGCTCCCCGCATAAGTATATACTATAGCTATATCTCTTTATTATATAGCATATATTACGTCCTTCGTTCCGGCCGGTAGCGACAACCAAGACGACTAAGACGACTCGACTCTTTCGGCTGGACGACGATGATATCATCGCGGTGACGTCAGTTATACTCGCGTCGACCTCCTCGTTTCTCTATCTCTCTTTTTCTGACAACAGCAGCAGCAGCAGCAGGGGAAAGAGAGAACTTGCGCTTATGTTTTAACCGTGGACGCCTCAGTCAAACGCGAACTACCGTGTCGAGCAAGCTCTTCACACACACACACCTGGATCTTCCTTTTTCTTTGACTGAATTTTCGTTGATATAGAAAATATCAAAGTAACAGTATAGCAGCTGCAAGTGCGTGCAAGTGTGTAATTTATCGCAGCTTTTTAAAAGTGAGGTCAGTTGATATAGTCATTTAAAAAAAAAAAGCTCGTTGATGTATATATCAACAGGTTTTTAAAGCTTTATTTTCTTTTTTTTATTATTAATTACAATTTACAATAAAGCTCCTCCTCCTACAAAAAAAAAGTTTTACTTGGTATAAAGCACACGTAAGGTAAGTTGAGATTTCAATCTTGTTAAGCAGAGAAAAGCGGATTTTAGAGCGCGACAAAAATAGCTGCGGTTCCATATAAACGAAAGATCGTTTTGGATTTCGGACACGTATCGACGGGGAGCTTTTATTAAGCTCGCAGCAGCTCGAATTTCTTTTACGGAATAATAGAGCAATTTTTAAACTTAGTAATCCCGGGGATTTACTAAATTTTTTTTTTTTAATGTAATAGTGTAGTTATTATTGTTTGTGTATGACCTACTGTGATATATTCGTTTGTGATAAGAATAATGTTGTTAAATGTAATTTTTATGTACAATTCGTGGAATACTGGCAATGGTATTTTTTTTTTGAATTTGTGCTTGAATAATCATTATGCGATAATTTTAAAATCAATAATTCCATTTTTAGGTGATTCGTTGAATTTATAATCGCGCGCAAAAATTAATCTTAGATATACTTTAGTGATGTGTGTGTATGAGTCATCGGTTATATTAAAAAGTGTATCCGCAGCAAAATTAGCGACAAACAAAACATATATACTCAAGTTCTTTTTTTTTCTTTTTTGTCAGTTGTTTTGTTAATTACCACTTGATTAAAAAGGAAACAAATTAATTTAACTTAATTAAAACTCTCATACTCGTATCAAAACGAATTAATTTAAAGCGCCACTCATACTTTCATACAATTGTAATATCGAGCTTTTTTAAATTCTAATAAAAGCTTCATTTCAAAATTAAATTTTTTTTTAAACGCAAAAAATAAAACAACCAATAAATATATAAATTTACAAAACAATAACTTATTCTTTTCTAAAATGAAAATTTCTCTTGCAATAACACCTAGTATTCTGTGTACTCGAGACAGACTCCTTAAAAAACCATCAGATAACGTGTACATAAAGCGTCTATATGGCGCCGCGAGTATCGATCATGCTATAAGGCTCCAACGACGACGACGAGAACGAAGGTTTTTATATTTTTCCATGGGTGGCGCATTTGAGAAGCATAGCTATAGATACCAATATAAGTAGTATAGTAAGAAGGACACTTCCGCGGGTGCGGCTCTTATTGTTTGTTCCGTTTGGAATCGTTTGTTCATCAACTATACACCTAATATCGGTTATTGTGTATATTATGGTTAAGGTTGCTTATATGTATTAATGGGAGCCCACCTTAATTTTATTTTTTTATTTTGTTTGTAATTTTTTTTTTTATTTTATAAAAAAATGATAATGGTGTGTAATTTGAATTTTTTTTTATCTTAAAAGATTGTTATTTTAAATGCCTGAGCTTTCGAATTAATAAAAGTACTTAACAATTTTATATATATAATAAAATTAACGGAGAGTTTTTTTAAAAACAAAGTTTTCGCAAGCCGGTAAAAATAAATTAAATTGATGAGCATACCGGCAAATAACAACTTGTTGATATGCACATTCAAAAATATAAAAAAAAAAAAATATAAAAAAAAAGCAAGCGATAACAGAAAAGCCACATATACTGGTATACACATCCAAAAGCACAAACTTTAAAATAAAAGAGAAAAAAAAACATACATACAGGTATACATATCTATATATCGTACGAGGCCGCGAACGAACTTATGGGTGCTTACGTCGTGAAGTTATTTTTATTTTTGAATCAAGAGTAAGTATATAGCTGAGAGAGGGAGGGAAAAAGACTCGCAAAGAAGAGTGAAAAAGAGAGTGAGAGTGAATGAGATGGCTATAAGAATTTACGCACACATATACACACACACACACACATTTGCTAAATATGTGGGTCACCGTGTGGAGAACATAGTACACGTATACATACACGACTACCGTGTCCTTGTGCTCTTTTGGTTATATGGTGACTGAAAGAGCTGTGTATGTCGTGTGTACTGTACCTATATTGTGTATTTGTTATGAGTTTCACATAAAATTTGGGTATTGCTATTGTTAATTGGGATGTTAATTTTTTTTTTTTTTTAATTTTTGATAATAAACGTTTTAAATTTGTGTTATTTCGTTTTGTTATTTGCTGTATTTATTGGGAAACTAATGAATGACATGCGATCGAAATATCTGACTCATACATTCGTTCTTGGTATTAGTCATATAAAGATCAACGTTTAAGACTTTTATTATTTTTTCTTATTTTTTTTTTTTTAATCAGTATTGGTTGACGAGATGTTTTTTATTTAAAAAGTTATTCGTATGTATAGATAAGATAATACCTATGTACCAGTTGTTTAAGAATAAAAAAAAAAATTATTGGAATTTAAAAGTGAAGGCATGGCTAGGTGTATCTTAATCACTTTAAAATTAAATTAAATTTTTTATTTTATTTATTTTACAGATAAACAAATTTTAAACAAAAAAACATGTCGCACTCAGTGACGATTCAAACCAGAACGGTAACATCCGGTAGTCCAACTGCACTTAACACTGGATTTTGCAGATCGTGGACCGGCTTACTCAAAGTCGCACAAGTGGTTCGTATATAATAATAAACTTTATATATTGCTAAAAAAAAAATTTATTTTTATCTGTAGTCTTTTGCCTATGTTTTCTATCGCTTTTTTGTTATGAGCTTATAATTTACCGATATCGCACTTTTAATTATCTTTCGTTCTGCCAAATATACATTCGATATACTTTTACTTATTAATATTTAAATGTATGTGTGTGTCTGTATATATGTGTGCGCTTCAATTATACGTTTTAAAAATAATTTAACGATTCAACCTATACATGTTTTAATTATAAACGCGTTATTTACGTCATAAACAGATTTTTATTTATGAAACTGGAAATTTTTTTCTCGCATTGTTTACTTTTTTTTAATCAATCGATTTAGTAATATCATAGGCATTCAAGACACATTTTATAATAGAATCATCATCTTACGTGCTCAATCACTGACTCGTAGTGATAATTTTTTTTTTTCTTCGAATTCTCAAATTCTCACGAACGATAAGTTGTTTTTTTTTTTTACTGCTGTATTCGTAAAAAGAATAATTTTTAATTTTACACAATTCTGGGAAAAGCTATTTTTATTCAAAATAAAAACGTCAAATGTATAGTACGAGTTTTGATCGTTAACTTCTAGACTTTCTTGTACTTTAAATTTTAAGCACGTAAGAAATGTACCTTGTTTAAAAAAAAAGTTTAAATGAATAATTACCGCTCCAAAATATTTATATAATTTCATTTGTTGAATTCCTTGCGAGACATACTGAATGTTAAATGAAAATTTTACTTTAGTCAAAGAATGGATGAGATGATGATGGTCATTAAAGTCTCATCTTTATTTTTGTCCAAATCATCGCATACTTCAATTTTAAATGTTTGTTTTTCTTATTTTTCTCAAAAAAAATATCAATTTTAGCTGATGATTTAATTGAGTATTGCTTGTTATTTCTCATCGATTATTACCATAAAAGATATGAATATCAATAAATGATAATAAATTATTTGTAAATTTTACGATTTTTTTCATCATTAAAATTTACAAGCTCTCGTAATTAATTCTTAAACGAAAACGAGCTTTTTAATGTTTAACATTAAGCTCATTATTTTAACAATATTTAAACAATTAAATATTAAGCAAACAAGATTTAAAAAAAAAAATTCATTCACAAATAAACAATCACTAAAAAAAATACAAATCACAACCGACAAACGTTATCATCACCACCAAAAACTTGGCAAGCTTTCCAAAAATCTCGAAAAACACACGTACAAGATTCCGTCATAGGGTAAAAATGAATTTCAAGCTCTCTTTTCGCGCCTGCGCTAAACTATATACAAATTTGAATGGCGCCTGTTCTTTTTCTCCGAATCTTTACGTGGAATATAGTATATTTTGGGAGAACGACATCAGCGTTTAGTCATTCATAGCACGAAAAATCAGCAAATCTTAACTATTTAAAAAACACTGGTTTCACCTAAGTTTTTTAATTAACGAGTAAAATAGAAATAAAAAAATTTTTAAATCATGACGTTGTTTACAAGGTATTTCGTAACTTTGCAAGCAAATTAAGAATGTCACGTTTGAAAAGAAAACCTTGGTAGCACCATTTTTGGTATAGAAGGACAAAACGATTGATAATCAAAAAAGAAGGAACTTATTAATAAAAAAATTACCAATGCTTATAAGATCGGAAACGCTTGTTATATAAAATCTTGAATGTGCAAATAAAGCCGTGATCTTGATTGTTATTTTGTTCTCCAATACGTCAAATTTAATTGCGATTGTTGATTTTAATATTCGCGAGGTCATTATGAAACTTTGTTATCGGAAAATTATTTTTTTATGATTCTATAAAAACAATAAAAAAAAGTGAAATTGATGATGTCTATATTGTCATATTGTTAAAATGAATTTATACTTAATAAGAAGCCTAAATAACTTGGAATCAAGCTTATAGGTATATAGCTAATAAAAGATATGACAAAACGTTAACGTAAAACGATAAAAATTCTTTTAAAATAAATCCTTCGAATGATTCATCAGACACCATACATATCGAGACAACACAATATATACCAAAAAGCATAGCTTTAACATGTCAAACACGTGCGTCCCAAAATTTCGTTGGTGTTGATATATCATCAGTTTGCAATTCACATAAACCTTGCGAGTAATTTCGTGTGTCATATTGATGATCGGTAATCGTTAAGGTCAGAGATATAATTAAACGAAGCAAGAATAAAAAAGAGGCACCTTGTATGAAATAAAAGTTTTTTAATTTTTTTATAAAAATATAATATTTTACCGATTGTATTATTACCGATTAGGAACGCTTACATGCCGATCGCGACTACACGTATAATTTATTTAAATTAGCTACGATAGGTATATATATATATATATATATATATATATATATATATATATATAAATGTATATATTATTACATCTATGATATACACATCATAAAAAAATTATGTGTGATATAATATAAATATCACACCGACATATATATCTATAGGTACTGGGCATCATCAGCGTAGGCCTTGTCTTTTACGCGATCAGCCATAAGTACAACGGCTTCACGGTTTTCGAGAATCTATTTTTCCTACTGGTAGCAACGACCTTCATGTTAACATCATTGATATTGGTACTAAGCAGTCTATGCTCCTACACCACCGAGTCCATCATTACGAAAACAATTTTCGTGAGTACCATTTTTAAATGAAAAAAAAAAAAAAATCTAAAGAGATTGGATAATCTCTCAGTGAATATATTTTATACATTAATATTTTTTATTCGGTCTTACTGAGCCAATTGCATTGTCGAGATCGATAAATTTGTATCGCAATTGACAAATGTATAACTTTGCGTTTTACCGCAAAGACTCCAAATACCTCCACGATTTCGAG
>JAPYZE010001771.1:0-30021 GCA_030522805.1 Leptomastidea abnormis | reverse complement strand
TATATATATATATATATATATATATATATATATATATATATATATATATATATATATATCTATATAGCGCATATATACCGATTAGTATATTAAATAAAAGTTTTTTCCTCTTTTACCCTCAAGCTTGTAATTAGTCTTTCTCGTGCCTTTAAGAGCTTTTAGGTTTAAAATTAGAAATCGACATATAAACCTATTCAATTTGCATTTGAAATATACTGCGTTAGAATCGATGATAAATTTTTCATATAATGGATTTCTTATTATTTACATCGATTATTTTGCGAAATTTAAATGATCGATTTTTCAATATAAAAAAAAATATCGGTAAGTAACAGAAAATGATTTTATGATCGTTAATGATTTTTTTTTTTAATTTTACAAGTATAGCTTTTACTTGCGCATACCTTGCTTACGCGTGTCGTTGTTTTGCGATCAAGTACATTACGTGTTTTCATTAATTTAAATTCATCAAAAAGAATTGTATGTGTAGGTATACGATCAATTGTGTAATATATTTGTAAAATGTAGGCTGTGGCTTAATTATTCATCGGTAGCTAAGACGTAATATGTATATCCATGCACACTATATTATTATAGGCTATACAGCGCTGAAAGTGTATTATTAAAATGTTAAAAAGCAAATCAACAAAGTACAACTTAAAAAATATATGTATAGATATACATTAAGGTTAATAAAATTTCATTGATTTTAACGCTCTACCGTTGACCCAATATTCTCGAAAGCGTAAACACTTTTCTCCTTTGCGCAATAAACGATGATCTATAAAATACAAAATTTCCAAGACTTTTACCAAGCAAATCAAAAGATATCTAACCTTTTTTTATCCTCTCTCTCCTCAATAAAATCATATATTTGACGCATTTAGCTTTCTCACGACCACAGTTTAACAGTATATCAGGAAATAAAAAGATATATTCTCGATTTTCCGATTTCTCGCAGCAAAAAAAAAAAAAAAATTCTACTTCTACGATCTACACCATTAACCAACCGCGCACACATTACGCGCTCTCGACAGGCTTTATATCCTCGTGCGCGCAAAAGATTAATTAGTAGCACTTGGAAATTTATTGTCACCCGATCGTTAAATCGCGATATGCTCTCTGTGCCTGCAAGTAGATAAATTCATTAGCATACATATATATACGGGAGTAACGTAAATGCTGAGGTGAGAAAAATCGGATATTAATCGAAAGGGGGGGGGGGAAGGGAACTCTAAGCGCGTAGTAAATGGTTGAAACGACGATTTTATGGCTAATCGCAGACTGAATTTGGTGATCGAAAGTGCCGTTAAATCAAGAAGAAGAAGAAGAAGCGCAGAGTAAGGTCAGCAAAATGGAATAAAAAAGAAAAATGCAAAATAATCGGAGGGAACCGATCACTGAAAAATCGGCAGACTCTGGGATATTTTACCAAGTGCGATTTCTCTTGCTGGTTTTAAGTGGGCCTTAGCCCTTTGAGTATGATCTTTCTTTTTTTTTTTTAGGACCAAATGTTACTTGGGAGCGAAAAGAGCTTAATTGACTTGGTGGATATCGCGAGTGAGCTTTTGAATCGATCGGTAGAAGCTGTCGGTTTGGGCGGGAGTAATCTTTGTCGAAGACTTTATTCCACGAAAAGCGGTCCTGAGGTTTTTTCAGAACCGGTGTTTGGTAATTTTTTTTTTTTCCTTTTATTTTTTGGTTAAAGAACAAGTTATCGGATGATTCGAACTTCAATCTATTAGTGCTAAAAAAATATTTTTAACGAAATTTTTAAAAAGTATGTTTTTAAGATTAAACGCGATTTATCATTTATTTTTTAAATCTACGCTATTTATCGACGTCGGTGGAGAAAATTAAGGCAAATAATGATGTAAGAAAAAAATGGCACGAGTCGAGGAGTGGGAGATATTTTTAATTTGTGATATTAATTTTCTTTCTACATTAAGTAAAGTGACTTAATTATTCATAATAAAGTCAGCTGAATAATTCATACCACGATATTTTAAAAGGGGAAATCATATTAGACGAGCGTGTAAAATTCATATACAAGTGATTTATAATAAATATTTTTGGTATTACAAAAAAAAAAAAAAAAAAAATAAAAAAAATAAAAATCTTATTTCCATACTATGTGGCACAAACTACTTTTAGATTATAAGCTAACTGATATTATAAACCTATATAGAAAATTCATTTAACACTATGGGTTACATGTATAAACTAATACTGTTATTTGTACAAACTATACCGTACAATTATCAAGGCAAAAGTATGTTGTATTATTAATGAAAAATAATATTCAACAACTCGCATAGATATATATTTTCAAACGACGTTATTTCATAGCCTTAATAGCCTTATCATTCGTCATTATAAAATTCAATGCAATTCTCCATTAATTTTATAATAAAAAAAAAAATAAAATAAAAAACCCAGTACGATGCCAAAAGAAAAAAGAAATAACTTAAAAGATCCCGCCAAGTAATTTACTCGGTGTGTTTTCTTTCAACCAAACGCAGCGACCAACTGACTTGCAAAACATATACATACACACATACTTATATTATATTCACCCATAATATCGCACTTCTTTGTGTCACTTTGCTTCCGGAATTCTCGCGACCCACATGTACTTTCTAAAGATAAGCAAACCACAATCCAAAAAAAAAAAAAAAATATTTTCCTTTACCGTTTCTCTCTTTCTATATTCCTTCAAACCTTAACACTCACCATATCATTCACACAATGAATTTGCTCTCCTCCAACACAATACTTTCGCTATTTTCTATATCGTCTCGCGTATATATTATTATATCTTCAACTATACACACATACACATAAAACTAAAATATTCTAAAGGCAATAAGCCAACGCCCATGTATAGCTTCGGACGCTTCATACAGTAAAAAAGGGGGAAGGAAGTACAATCCGGCTCGCCCACGGGATCCACCTTTTTTATACATATTATATCCCTTAGCCACTTATATTATATGATAGTAGGTATAGCCCACAGGTAAAGAAGGAAGTAAAACGAGAAAAGACGCGTAACGCGCGCGGGCGCGTTAGTTTTTCGCTCTTGTACGTATCCGCAGGATAATAATAAATGCGGGCGATCGCTAAATACATATATACGCATACGGTACGTCGTGCGACAAATCACCGGCCGGCGAATAAAGTGAAAGTTAGGTGTATACACATATGTATGTTGAAAGAAAGGGTGAGAGGGTGGCTATATAGCGATATATATGTTGGAGCCGCAGGCTGTGTATATGTATAAACTCGACCTCGACACACTCTTTTATCCTTTCCGAGGATGAGATCTGTGTGTGTGCATGTATGTGTGTATGTTGGTGCATGGTATGGGTACAGGTGAAATGAAAAATCGGTTGGTTAATTCATTGCGGTTCACATTCGTGGTATACGTGTAATTCTTTCGTACTTATATATACATATACCCGCATTTGCGAATAGTTTAGTTATTTAAGGAAGAGAAATTGTAGATGTTTAAGGAGGTACATATACCTAAATTGTTTTAGCTTAGATTTTTGGTATAATAAATTATAACGTAGGTGAACTTGAAAGTCGTGTATGTATCTATATAACGATGTATGAGATATATTATATCATTATAACAGATTTTTATTTTTAGAGATGACACTATGTACCTATAAAGGTATTATATAGTTTTTAGCTTCTGAGAGTTTATAGGTAATTATTAGGTGACACTTTTGTATATAGGCTTGTCAATTTTCAAGAATTGATATAGAGGTTTAAAGATTATACTTACGTATATATCGAGTGATAAATTGATATCAATTGATTCAGACTACACATATTACATGTATAGGTATAGATATTGGTACATTTGTTACTTTGCGTCATTGGATTTTAAAGTGACGTGACTTTTCTTTCGATTATATCAAGATCGAGAGCATAAATTCATACCATACATACATACGCATCAATGTATTTTAAAAACGATATTATAAATGAAAGTGGTTTAGTAGTGCATAAACTCGTGAGAGAAAAAGTCAATTGATAATCGGTGACAGGGGATAGAAGGGGGGAATGTTTGAAATGATAAACGTTCGCCTTAAGTTATATATACATGACGTCATTGCTATATGTATATATTGAAATAGACAAGAGATAGAGAGAAGCTCATTTGCAATGTGTAATATGCACACGAGTGGCTATTACCGCATTATTAGACTGAGATGCAGTTGTGTACAGTATAATAGTATAGGTAGTTTGATCTCATTGGTTTAGTCAAATAACCCATGTCTATTATACCCTCTTGAAAGTTCATTCGCCTGTCACGCAATAAAATGCTCTCAATTGCTCTTTCATTTCGTAGAATTATTATAATTAATTCAACAATTTTTAAAATTTTACTTTTTCCTTAAATTTTTAATTCAATCTGTAAATGACAGTAAAATATTATTACACATATTATTATTGATCTCAATTAAATCATCCATCCAAAAATCAATATTCATAAATACCTATCAACGAACAAATTTTACTATCCCGCTTACAAGATATATATCACATATCAAATCAATCCACCTACATACCATTGATATAAAATTAACCGCAAATCCCAAGAGAGCTACACGCAAGTGTCGCAAGTATAGTCTGCTTATCGTCAAGTTTATTAGCCACATAGAGAGAGAAAGAACTAAGCTTCATTAACTATGCCAACACTACAAGAGTGACGTACGTACTACCAAGCCCACACTGACACAAGAAAATTCGTGTATATAACTATAACGTTGATCGCGCTCATTAACATTCCGTTTACGTTATATGTTTATAAGTATGTGTCTGTGTATGTATATTAAAAAAAAAAGAGGAGGTTGCAATAGAGAGAAATATATACCTATGTGTATAATATATAAGCTCTCTTTCTTGAATAGTGGGCGAGTCATCGCAATAGCTTTGCGTGTCCGCGACTGTGCTACCGGAGAGACCGCGCCCACACGTATATAGTATAGGTGTATAACCGCGCCAATGTGTCTGGTCAAGAGACTAAGACGACGGTAACGGGCGTATTACGCGGCGCGACCTGTTTTTTTTTTTTTTTTTTTAACATATATTACTTATGTATTTCCCGCCTTCGACTATACTGTGATCTGGACAATGGAAAGCGTAAAGTTGTTTTACTTATGCCGGAACGATAGATAAAATGACTTCTGTGTGTGTATGTCTATATGTGTATGCGAGGGAGGATATTTTGCGTGGATGCTGGGAGACTTCTGGAACGCGTGTTGACTGAGATATATGTATAAATGAGATAGTGAATTTTATTTTTTTTTTCACTTTTTTTTTTTTTTAGAAAAAGTTGTAGAAGCTGTGTATATAGATAGATGAGAAAGTTGTAGGGTAAGGTATGAGTGTGGATGTGTAATTGTGAATGATGTTTAGGAGAATATCAGGTGGATATTTCTATGGTTTTTATGTGTTATGTGTGCTATATCTATATGGGAAGATGAGAATATTAGAGAAAGTCGTTCGAGATTATTATCATTGTTATTATTTTGTAGAGTTTATTATTTGATAATTTTGAAATGAGGGGAAAAAAGAGATTGCGGCTTAATTATGAAGCGAGCGTTAATTAAAATTATTTTGGTGGAAAAAAAATAAGAAAATACACGATTGTATAAATTTTATGTCTAAGATAGAATAAAAAATATACATCTTTTACACACTCTCTATATCGTTTTTCGCTCTTCCTGAAACTTGTAATACTTTTATATGTTTGCGTATATTAAAGTTTTGTTGTTAGTTTGCCAAGTCAAATAAAAGCATCATTAAAATTTTCCTTTTTTTTTTATCTTTTCTTGAATTTTCCAACTAGCAAGGTTTCAATTTACATGATCGTAATCGTAAAATAAATTGATCTCTCTAATCTTTTTTTCTCTAGCTGTACACCTTGTTTTTTTTCTATATTTGTTTCGATATCTTACGTGGTTAGCAAGATTATTTATATGTCACTCAAATAATATTTACAAACATTTGCATTTAAATATCTTGTAATATTAAATGTTTATATCTTTTGATTTTTTAATATTCGATTAGAAAATCTATAAAATCTAGTTTTCTCTCTCCCTCCCTTTTTTTAAAAATATATTTATGAAATGAAAACTACCGTCTGACCATATTGAATAAGTTTACATCTAATAATCATATACTGGTATACGAACTATAAACTATTATATTTATCTTTATTCAAATCTCTTTTTTAAAAAACAAAACCCACCACTAAATCAAAACTCAAAATAACACATCAACATCCTTAAAAACCCAATCACAACAGATCCTACCCGACACAAAGTCACTCTTAACAATTCAGGAAATAAAACTCATTCTGCGTCGCAAATACAATTTTTTTTGTTCTTTTTGTATCAAGCCTCGCATTTCAACGATACACTTTAGAATAAAAGTAAGTATATAAAAAGCATCGAGTGTAATTACGTTGTTACGCTACTTATACAAGCGTTCCAACTTCAATTGCTCTCTCGTCATACGCGTCGATGCGTAACGTATATAGCTAATTGAAATTGTCGGCTCAGACGCGCATTTAATTCGTTCGTAGTGCAATTTTTTTCTTTTATTTTCTTTTATTTTTACACGTGTAATGAGGGTTATTGGTGTGTATTAGAATATAATTTATTTGTAATGAAATTTGTGAGTTAATCTTTTATTCATTCTGCTAAAAAAAAAAAATTATAATAAATTAGAGAATGAATTTTCAACTTAAAATCCGTGTAAGTACATGCGTTGAAACCGGAAAAGCATGTGGGGATGAGAATATTGAGTTTAGAGTTCCACGCATAACATACAGTGGTATAGAGCAACCCGCATAATGTGTGCTGTGTGAAATTATATTGCCAGACCGATGATTTGTCGTTGGGAATATATAGTTGCACACATACACAGAGACCATATGGCAAATAGCTTAGGTATATCTATCTCTCTGGTAATTTTCATAAAGGCATAACTATATTCTACTAAAGCGACGTTGGCCTAATCATTTTTATCTTAAATATACATACATACTATAACATTGCATTCTCAAGCCACGAAAAAAAAAAAAATAATTGTCGAGTTATTCGCGACCCTTGTGAATTGCAAAACATCAACGACGACAACAACAATAACAATAACAACAACAACAACGATAACAACGATGACATTGATGTGTGCGGTTGTGAACCGCTGGATTATTGTCCTCTATATGCGCACATGATGCGGTTAGAAAACAATCGCGAGCTTAACGAGTACAAATTGTTGCACTAGCATGTACACGATGAGTGAAAGGTATATATAAAAATGAAGAATAAGTAGATGGGTGGTAAAAAAGTGGCTGAGGATAAAAAGAATAAAAAAAAACAAAAAAAAAATCAAATATATTCGTACTTGAGAGTATACGTATATCAATCTATTGTGTGTCTTTAATGCTAGATAATAATGGAGCGATTTTTCCTTAATTAAATTCTAATAACTTTTAGCCGTTTTTACACTTTATCGAGCGTATTTTGGCAAGTGAGAGAACTCTTTCGGCAGTCGCTAGAAATTGAACACCCACGACTTGTGGATTCCAAGACCGATCTTTTGCCGACTAAGCTATTTCATTCTTTGTATGCTAGATAATATGGATTGTTAAGATACTCTTTTTCCAAATAGACCTATAAATCAAATATGAACCACATGAAGTTACATCTAATACAAAAATCGATGAAGTAGAATAATTTGTTTTTTTTTTTTTTTAATATATATATATAGGTATCTTACCATAACTATATGTAATGTAAGAAAATTCCATCCAATCAACGTCCGAGTTTAATTGCCAGGTGTTGAAGTTGGTGGTAGATGACGAAGGTAAGAGGGTGAAACGAAGGAGTTCGTTCCTGACTGGTCCAATTTGAAGGATAAACTTTGCTCAAGTTATATATACAGTGCATACATACGTTCATTGCGCAAGAGTGGTTTTTGTTTGTATGTGTAGTGTAGTGTATGTATACCTTATATCGTTTTCTCTTTTTCTATTGCACTTTGTATATATACTAACATATGTGTGTGTGTGTGTTGTGTGTGTGTGTGTGTGTGTGTGTGTGTGTGTGTGTGTGTGTGTGTGTGTGTGTGTGTGTACTGCTGAACCCACTTAGGATAACCGTCGCGGTCGCTCGAGACTCTTGAGATTGAAGGATAATGAAAAAGCGGAGCATACACAAATATATATAGCACATACATACATACATAAATATGCATTGAATATATAGCTTGAAGTCGCTATTCATCGATCGACGTGAAAAAGGAGACTTATAATGTTGATAGCTGCAGTATATAGGGTTGAGGTTGAGTTTTTAAGCTTATATAGAAAAATTCGACATCTAACCAAGGTGAGATGTTTATATTATATAGTTCATAGGTTTCTCTTTCTCTCTGTTTTTCTATTTTGCATGAGCGCAAAACGAATAAGCAATGGCAATAAATCCTAGGCGAGAATCGTAAATTTAATTAGACGTTTTTAAGCATGAACTCGAGAAAGATATAAGTTATACCGAGAGTCAAAAAGCTTGGTCTGGTCGTGTGGCGTTAATTAAAGTTCGCTAGTCATGCCAGTCAGTCAGTGGTCTATATTATAGACCTCTACTTGGGGTTTCTAATGCCACATTCGTGGTATATTCAAATGATAAAATTGAACGATTGGTTGAAAAGGTCTATGTCTATCGATTACAGATTTCTATGTATAGTTAACTATGATCTTCTCGCGAGCTATTCAAAGAGATGTTAAATTAATTAATGTGTGTATTATATATAGGTATATCGCGTATCGACATTTCAATTTGACCGAGATGCAAAACGTGAATTATATTAATGCTATTTTGATATGTGTTTGAAAAATGAAGATTATTTGTGTAATTAAATATTTAATAAAATGTTTTTTTTTTCACTATTATTTAGAATGGTGTCAATTTTTTTTTTCTTTAACACACTCATCGATCAGTCACTTGTACATGTGTATGTGTTATTACTATTAAGTTGGAGTATAAAAATACATTTATAAATTTTGCAGCTTACACATTCAATAAGAGATCCAGTGGTTGGTACCCTCCCTTCACTTATTTTTTGTATCCCAAAATAAAATAAAATTGTAACCGCAATTATTAATTTAATTTACGTAACACGACCCGATAAATAAAGGAAAAAATAAACTTTATATAAAAATAAAAAAAAAGAGAATAAAAAAGAGGGTGTAAACGTTGCGATGTATAGGTATGTATGTACCAAAATGATGACCGAACGATAAGAGAGTATGTGTTAATACTCATCGGGTTATATTCACCGTCGTGCTTTCTTTCTCTTTTACCGCATTTATATGTACACATTGAGAGTATAATACCGATAAGAGAAAGGTATACATTATAGAATCACAGACGCACCTACTGCATTTTTTTTTTGTTTGCACTCTAAAAATAAATTCATAATATTTAATATCTCGACGCGTGTGTGGCTTGAAAATCGATCGTTATTAAACGTAATTACTCGTCTCGCGCGGAAAATGGGCCAGCCACAAATGACGAATACTGACAAAAAAAAGCAAGTAAGTAGTTACTTTTGGATAACAGGTACTCTTACACCTGAAATGTAGAAAAAGTTAGAGAAAGGTTCTTACTAAATTAGTATAAGATCCTGTGATTGCGCAACATTACGTACAGGATACCACAAGACCCCAAATAAAATTCGCAATCAGCATATACAGCAGTTCAGTTCAGTGACGTAGATACGTCCGATGAAGGAAAGGATAGTACCACTATATACCTATATATAACAACATCTGTGTGGGCAATGACGAGATGAAGAGAAGGTGAAGGAGGAGAAGAAAAAGTAAGGGGAAGCCCGTTTGTCGCCTCTTAGGCTCGCAATAAGGCCCGGTCCGCCCACGAGCATCCGTTGCAAGATCGGCCGCGAAACGCGTACGGATATTGCTAAGAGAGAGAGAGAGTTGACACCGCCTCGGCCCTCGTTATGCATGCATATACCTACAACATGCTGCAGTCAGCAGTGGTAGCAGACTGGGCGTGTGTGAGTGTGTGTATAGAGGATTGAGCGTGAGCGTTACTGTTGTTGGCTGCTGTTGGTGCTGCTACTTCCGAAATGACTGGGACCTATAACCATTTACGGCTAATTCGATCCTGCCTGGTCTTTTGATATGTATATACATGTTGAGGGAGGTGTATGTATATATACCTATACATATGAAGGAGAGTTTTGGGGGGCGCAGACTGATATAGAAGTGTGGGATTGATCGAGCTTTCGTTTGTTTTCCAAAGATAAAGCTGGTCTGTTCTTGATGTAAGATATACGTGGGAGTAGGAGCTGCGGTGCTTTTGTATCTATATACGTGAAACGGAAGAAAGTTTGGTATTGGTTTTTTTTTTTTTTTTTTAAGGTGGTTGTTGTGTTGGATAAGAATTGTGTTTGTAGGGAAATATGATGTGAGCTGGTTTGTGGTGGAAGTCGGTACTTTGGTATAATTTTTTTTTTTTTTTTTTTTTGGACACGACGAAATCTTAAATTACTGTTAATGCACGATGTATATTAAAGGGAGTTGATATGTGTATATAAAAAAAAAAAAAAAGAATTGGTTTCGGGTAATAAAAAATTACAGTAGTCAAGCCATGAATTCTCATTATGAATCGTGCTAATTTCTACAGTACCTCTTTTTTTTATTTTCGGGGGTCAGTAATTGTTGTCGTATAATATAGTATACACCGTTCTTGATGGCCTGAAATCGACCGAGATTACCTTGAATCTTGCGGTACACCTCTTTTTTTATTATATTCAAAGAATTATTTTAAACTGCATGTGCAAAAGCGGTGGCGCGGAGAGTTGAAAGTGTTGCTTCGATTAAAATGTATTTTTTATGCTTTGCGGAGTATTAATTTTAAGTTGGATAGATATTTATTTTACTGAATAAAATTGTAGTTTTATGTGATTGTAATAATTATTTTAAATTTAAGAAAATATATATATTAACATGTTTATTATTTTTTAAATCAAAGATTAAAAGTGGATTAAATAAAATAATGAAGGGAATAATGTTAAAAATCCAAAGATTCATTTACTCAATAAAACGATTTTTGAGTTTCTTGCAGAATTACGTAATATTATTTCTGAGCGTCCTCTGTAATTTCAATTAAAAACATACCAAAATATATATACATATACACACATTATAATCATCCAAAAATTCATCTTTTTAAATTTTATCGCACCATTTAAATAATTTTACGGTAATAATAAAATTTAACGCGAAAATAAAAATGTTTAGTTACTTAATAGCTATTTCTCTCTCTTTTTCTTTCTCGTGTAAACGAATTTTCTCGTATACTTTAAGAAAGAAAAAAAAAATATCGAATGTTGAAATTATCCATGTGCACAGCAAAAACGATATTATTTTACATTGAATTACATAAAATTATTTATTACCCAAAAATCGAAATTGAATGAGATAAAGTTAATTATAACGTCCTATTAGTAATTTATGTAGCATTGTGAAATAAACCCATACGAAAAACAATTCATTTTAAATTGATTTCTCTCTCTCTCTCTTTCTCTCGAATGTATACAACACGTTAGACGCACTTTCTTAAAAACAACCGATGCACATAATCGCTAATTTTACACCTATAGAATTACTCTTTTACCATTATATCACCGTTTTTTTTTTCATCTCATAAATAAAAAAAAAAGAAAGAAATGAGAGAGAAAAGAAAATTCGATGTTCTTATTATAATGGCCATGTTAAAATAATGATACACGTAAAAGCCGGACGCGTGCGATAAGCCCCTGCATACATATACCAACATATATATAATAATGTATAATTTACGTTCAATCATTTTATGTAATATGGCACAGGACCTGAAAAATCAATCATTATTGATTATTAATATCGAACAATGTCAAAAATAAAAAAAAAAGAAATAAAAATCTCTAAAAATAAAAAATCGAGTCAATTTACATTACATAAAAAAAGTCCAGCCCTCATCGTCATATTACATTTTTTTTCTCTTACTCAATGTGTCGTTCTGATCACAGCTCAATTTTGCGCCCACTTCATATATACCTATATACACCAAACTCACACAATATATCCAAGTTAAAAAAATTGAAACCAATAACGCAAGAGAAAGACACACACACACATACACACATAATTTTTTTTTCTTTTTTAATTACATTCAACGAATTAATTACACGGCTATTGACTGATATAGGTATTACACACGACGTAGAGAGCTTTATAAAGATACGAGAAAGTCAGCATCCTTCCGCAGACACGTTTTATATGCCTATATATACCTATACATGATTCTCTCCGCAACTTCTCTCTTGCTTCCTCCGCGTTTCCGGCCTCTCTTTTTTTCTCTCTCTCTCTCCCGCGAAAAAAACGTATACGTACACGCACTTTTATGGAGGCCGGCTGGTGTAGCGTCGAGACATCGATGATGACGACTTTTTGCAGGAGTTGTAATACTTGCTTGGCCAGGTGGATGTTATAGGTACTTTTACGTTATAAATACCTATATACATACATGTATAAATTGGCTTCTGGTGTTTTCAGCTGGGTTTTGTCATTTGTACGTATATAATATAACGTGTATAGTCGTTATTGGTGTTGCGAGAGAATTAACTTCAATGACATTTTACAAGGTTATATTTGCTGTAACGTTTTAAATATATTTTATTTTATTCTTTTTTTTCTTTTTTATTTTTTTATGAATATTTAATTTACTTGATATTGTGTGTATTTCTTTTCTAATTTGGATATGACGTATGGGTGGTTGATTAACATAATATTCTGTAATTGCGGCTTTAGAATTGCTCATTTGATTTAAATTAGTATGTAATATCAAGTATTTGTTTCTTTTATTTTATTTTATTGTTGTTTAAATTAACGATTGGTTAAATTTCAATAATTTATATGACGCAAAAAAAAAACAATAAAATATAAAATTAACTAGTTTATTATATGTAAGTTTGTATAGTATTTATAAATATATATCTATAAATATATTTCATAGTTAAATCGAAGATACTATCTGACTTTTTGAATCAATGAAAATTTAATTAAACGCCCGTATGATATTATATATTATACAAGACCCCCGCGTTTGATTAATTATACGACGACGTACATACAATTATTAAACACATATCGCGAGAGCAGAGAACAAATAAATTTTCGATCACACCAAACTTAAACTGCTTAAATATATTTTTATATATATATAATGCTCACCTTCTGTTTACACACTTGATATTTATATGTTTAATCATTCCTCTGATGTTATGTCACGCGTCAAATAAATAAGAAAAGAAAAAAAAAATGATTATTATCGAAAATCACGTGCTCAAGCTTATGCTTCCGTTTTTTACTCAGATTGACTTTATAAAATTGCGGCACGAGGGCTGTGGCTGGTCAATGAGTAAAAGAGACAGAAAGAAAAAAAGAAAAAAAAATGTTCGTTCTCAATTTTCTTTCATTATTACGTCCACGACATACATTTTGTTTTTTGATTATACCACGTTAAAAAAAAATTGATTAAATTACGAAATGACCTTTCATCACATTTATAAACATTCAAGTCGAGAATTATCTGAAAAGCTCCTTCTTTCTCTTTCTTTCTCCCCCCAACCGATAACAATAAATCACTAAAAAAAAAAGAAAAAGGGGGAAGTTGAAAAAAGTCAGCAATAGAGAAACCGGCGCCTGGTATATATAATTTCCACATCGATATATATATGTTAACCCGTGAAAGGGTCGTTTACGCACGTGCCGAAATGAAAGTGCATACATACATATATACATATGCACACCCGACCGGTGCATAGAGAAAGAAAAAGAGATCTCCTACATCTTACATCAATATACAAGGTTCTCTCCTTTCTCCAAAGACTTGGATCCCCATCATCATCATCATCATCATCAAACTGAATTCAGCCGCACGAATACGTGCCTGCATCAGCTGCGGTTTCCTTTCTTTCCGCCATATACACCTATATAAATCCACCCCCCTTATTTTTTTTAGTTTCTCGCATATAATCGTTGACTTCCATATACCGTGTTATATACACCTTCCTTTCTCCTTCATCTTATTCCGTATAATATAATGCTTGTGTGTTTGTGAAAAGCTTCTTTTTCCGGTTCGAAGTTTTAAGTATATTTTCTCCCTAACAAAATTTTTTACGTATCCGATATTTTTTTTTTTAAATATATTTCAAGATTGTTCTATCAAAAAATGATTATTATCGGACATTACATATACCTACATACCCAACGTCAATTGAAATTTATCGGTAAGTTTTGATTCACACCCAAGCTAAATATATCCACACAACTATTCTCGCCATTCAACAATGTTATCTTTGCAAATTTTATGTGAATCTTGCGGTGTATATAGAGAGTATAAGAAACTAACAGTGGGGTTACAAAGAGGCGAACGATCTTGAACGTATATATATTTACCGAGAGGGAGTTATTTATTATTCTTAAGAGGAAAGGGAAAACGCAGGAAGAGAACATGTATGTGTATGTGCAAAATGCTTGGGAACAATATTCGCAATGTGTACGCGCAAGCAACGATATATATTAATGTATGCGAGATTAATTTCTTATTAAAAGTGGGTTATATTGCGCTCGTATACGACGTCTTCATTAGTTATCGTTATATACCTTATTTTTTATTTTTTTTTCTCTTTCTTTCTCTTTCTTTTTAGCTTGAGGGAGAGAGAAAAAAAATTGCATTAATAATTGAAGCTGCATCAGTGATGGTTAGTCTTATATATATTATTGAGAGATAAATGTGGTTTGGTACTGTGATATTGACTGGCGTCTTTATTTATTTTCTTTTTTTTTAGGTTTCAGTATGTTCTCGTTTGATTAAAATTTGTTTACTGCTTTATTATAATATAAATAATTCGAGGACGAATATTTTTATTTTCTTTTATTATATTTTTATTAAATTTATGAGGGACGTCAACTAATTTTCATTACGTGACGAAATTCAATAATAATTATAATATGTTCAAAAATTATTATTAAAAAGCGTGATGTGTTTTATTTTTCGAAAAATTTTTTTTTTGTGATTACATAATAAATGTATATATTATGTAAACAGGATTTTGATAAAGTTATAGCACTATCGTTTTTATTATAGTGCTGTTACATGTCGTGTGTAATTCATAAATTCAAAAACGAAAGTACTCGCAGCTTACATACCTATATATCGTATATATATAAAACTAAAATCAAACTTTAAATTTTATCAGGCCACTACACGTCAATCATTTTACCAAATCACCTCAGCTATATACGTGATATTAAAAAAAAAAAAAAATCTTATTAAAAAATTTATTATCAAAATAATATTTATCAAACTTTTATAAAATATCCATTTTCCAATAACTCAAAAATATTTGAAAATTTCTCCAATCTCCCCTCCCAACAAATTAACATTAAAATATATCCTACCACCCAACCAATTTTCCACCACAAAAAGCAAAAAACAAATTGACAAAGGCAAAAATAAAATTTAGCTTAAAAATGAAAGATCGCAAATACTTCGAACGGATTCTTATTCGTATCGATGGCATGTAGTGCAGAGTTGGTCCCAAATTAAGCACACCACAATCTACAAGGTAAGTATATACGTGAGTCTCGCGCGTAAGATCGTCAGCAGCAGCATCAAGGGGGAATAAAAGAGACCCGCACTCGTCTCGGTCTCATTTAAATGCCAGTGGAATAAAACAACCTACAAGAAATAACCCTTCTTCCACACATACACATGCACAGAAAGAGCGCATACTTTACTAAGTATACCAACAGGCCCAACATACATACATACATACACACACATATAAAGAGATTGGTTCAGGGGCGCCGTTCTCGCGATCTCCGTACCTGCGCCGGCGGCGGCGGCGGCACAGTGTATATAGCGCAGACATTCCGAGGGAAAGAGACGACGACGGTGTGTAAAAGGAGAGGGGAAGTTTATTCTTTCTTTCTCTTTCTCTCTCGCCTCGTGAGCGCCGCTGCCACCGCCGCCGTAGTAGTAGCAGCAGCGTGCGATGTTCTCCCGGAGGCACAGCGCAGGCTATACTCCGGGTACTCCGGGCCGGTTCAATCAGTACTGGGCCTGCGAGCGAACTGGCCGTAGTTCGACGAGCTATAAGAGAGCCTATATGTATCATACATACTCGCGCTCTCTTTCGTGTGTTTTACTATGTAAATGATAAATTTTGATAAAAATTAATTTCAAGTGCAATTATGTTAGTTTGCTGTTGAAAAAAAAAAAAATGATGATTTATCGATACGAAATAATAACGAAAATATTATAGATAAACGACGACTTATACAAATAATTGAAAAATTTGGAGAAAGACGAGGATGATGATAGTGGTGCAGGTGATTTTTTGTGTTATTGGTTGATTGGTGAAATATGCGAGTGACTGTGGATTATGATGATATGGTGATGATGATGATGATGATGGCTGGTGATTATTATTGCAGGTCAAGTAGATTAACATTTACTGGATCCTTAATGTGTTATGTTATTGAATTTTTTTGCTCCAAAATCAGTGTGATTATAAAATTGAGAGTTTAGTGTATGTATGTTTTAAATAATCGATTGATAAAAACGAACCTAATTCGAAACAAACGAACGAACGAGTAAATACATATCAGCTGTAATCATACGTAGAAGGATAGTGTATTATTCAAAAACCATGGCGCCGCCAGATAGATTTAGATCAACTCAATCACACCATGGCAGTAGTCATTCGATTTTTGGTGAGTTTTAATAATTAGTTATTATAATTTGCATTAAAAAAAAAGAAACAAAATTACTTTAATGTTACTCGCAAGAAAATTTAATTTTTGACACTTTGGTGTATATACAAGCAAGTGAACAGGTGAGCGCGTGGGTGTGAGAAGACGCGATGACACATATAATCGTGTAATGTAACAGCGCCGGCGCCGGTTTGACACGCATGATAGAAATTTTTTTCTTCCTTTCTTTTTTACTTTGCTATCTCACGATTATTATCTTGGTTTTATAAGTGACTATGTGGTTTTTCAACGATTCTTTATTTATACAATTGGTATTTAATCGGTTTGGTTTTTATCAATTTGATTACGAGGCACGAGTAGTTTTTAAGTTTTTTGAACTTTTAATAAATATTGCTTTGGAATTGTAATGAATTTTTAAGAGATAGAAATGTGGTGGTCTGATAAGTAGATAAGTGTAGGTTGAAAATTAAATGCCAAATGTAAAAAAAAATTCAGACAACTTAGACACTATTGCGAAATAAAGCTGTTAAGTGGAGATAGATATATATTAGGATATTGAGTAATATTTATCTCTGCAAAATGTCAAAAAATTTTTTTTTTTATTTTTTAAGTATTCGAAAAAGAGGTTTGGTCGTTAAATACGTTTTGGTGGCCCGAATATATACGACGGTATTATATTATCAATGAATCATTCATACATTTGAAAACGTATATACGCGGATGTGTATTATACATACATTTATGTGTGGCAAGTGACGGTCATTTGGTTGCTCGTAATAAGAAGCTATGATAAGATATATGAATACGTGCAATGATTTTTCGAATGTCCTAAATTATTTACGAATTTAGGTCACTTAATTGGTTGTAATAACTTTTTTAAAGACTCTTTTTTTTATTATTGTTCTTTAGGTGTATTTAAACTGTGTGAAAGGAGTTTTTTTTATTGCTTTGCAATTATACCGTATTTTTTTATTTTTTTATATTCGTATAGAGAGATCGTGTTATTGCTTTTCAAAGTATTTTACGCACGTGGATTTGGAAAAGAGGCATTATAATAATTATGCGAAATAAAAAAAAGGTTTTGGTACATATTTAATAAGCTTCATCTTATCGGGTGTATAACTAGTTGGATTTTTAAAGATACGACTTTTCTTAATATGCTTGCTTTCGCCTTTCTACGATCTAGTGGATAAAATCTAAGAGTAAAAAATTTAACAATTTAATGGGACACGAATGATTTGAAATCTTAATTCAACTTAAGATCGTAAAAATAAATTTTTCACTTATACATACATTTAAAATTGAGACCAAAAAATTTTCATTACATTTTCACCTGTAAGTATACGATATATTTTACGTAACTGTGTTTTTCTTGATCGAAATTTATATTTATAATATTTTAACACCGTGAGTTTGAAATAATTATTACGTACGTGAATCATATAGTATATAGTAAACCTAAATCCATCAAGTGGCTTAACTCGTCGTTGACTTAACTTTGCAACACACAGTTAATGCTTTACAACAAGGTATATCGTTGGCTCCCTGACAAGATTACGTTCATACATATCCTATACACGAGATATAATATATAAAATTTCATTAAATCTCTCAAGGATTTTAAGTGGATTTCAAAAGGTGTATTATTATTTTTTTTTTTATACAATACACGCGTATTGTGTGATTAAATTTTCATAACGCATTTAAAATCCGCAAACAATATTAAATATATAAAATTGCACATCATCGGTATTATAGTTTTTCCTTAATTAAAATGTCAAATTCAATTGCGCGGTCTATTTCAATCTTAATTAGATATACACATTCTCATTATTCTTTGGTCAGAAAATTTAAAGACAGTATGTATTTATGTATGTACGTTCTCAATATATCTCAAAAGATTTAATCGTTCATCTCGTATATATTTATATATATAGGTACGATTGAAAATTGAAAATATATCGAAACAACTCTCCCGGTAATTTATGAGTGCGAAATAATTCAAGTTAAAATCTTACCGATCTCACAAGTACGTAATATATACAGATAAAGTGTCCGCAAGAAAAAAAAATAATTAAAAATATAGAAAAATATCGTCAACGATAAAATTTTACTCGATACAAAATTGTATACAGAAATAAGTCGCTAATTTTCTAAAGTTGCAACAAGCTATGCGTTTAGGTTTCTATACAATCCCCATTAGATTTTAATGAGCGAAAACTTGTTGGATCCGTATAAAAGAAAATGACTTACGGGTACACGCAAATATAGAGTTTTATTTTACAGCTCTTTTCGAAAGGAGTAAAAGAAAAAGAGAGAAAGAAAATTTAATCATTCCTCGTTAAAATCAATAGCGAGACGGTAATAATATACGGTTTTATTACTTTTTACATATACATATACCCTTATATCAAGCATTAATATTGCACATTTGTAATAAGACTCTCTCTCAAACATTGTATCTCGCGTTAATGGAATTACAATCGTAAAATTACCGCTAGCCTCACGAATTTAATTAATTTATTTTTTTTCTATTCCCATTCTTTGTATTTTTCTGCAGTATATACCTGTATAGTATAGTCTGTGTTTATTTACCTATGTAAAACAAGAATCTTAACGGGAGGTTACAAACAAGAGAATCGCATCTAAGATACATCATGCAGATACAACTTGTTTTACATAATCTCAAGAGAAACCATAAAAAAAAATTTCTTTTGGTCTACAAGATAAATCTACTAGGTCTGATCAGCGTGTTTAAAAAAAATAAAAAAAAAAGCCAACCCACTATTATTATTATTATTATTATTATTATATAGTGTGATATACAGTAAGCGAATATCTATACATCACAAGAAAAGAAAACGAGTCGTGTACCTATATAGTGCACGGTTGGGCATATATATATAAAGTCTTGCGGTCTTGATCTTAATAACGAGTGAGGAACAAAGGCAGGTCACAGCAGCAGCAGCAGTAGTATAGTTAAGAGAAAAGAGGACGCGAACCGGGTGTGTATATAGATATATATAAAAATCGCATAGTGGACTCTCAGAAAAGAAGAGATTTTTCGAGTGGTCGAAAAGAATCACTGCGTGCGATCGTCGAGAAGGGACCAGAAATAAGAGTATATAGTGGTAGCAGCAGTGCTTTGGGACAATCTCCCGGAAGCATCAAATGCGGCGCGAGCCAAGCATAGTTGGACTACTCTCTTTCTCTCTCTTTTTTGGATACTCGTTAAAAACGAATTTTCGTGTCTGAGAAGTAGGTGTGTGTGTGTTAGTAATGGGGTGAGGGATTGGAGAACGGTGTGTGTATTTTTTTTTTTTTTTGTGGTCCAGAATGGTGACTACTGGATGCAATGTTGGTTGTTTGGTTGAAATGGCTTGTGCAAGAGGTATTTTCTGCGGTAGTTTTAAGTAATGTAATGCACATAAAAAGAGAAAAAGAGATCCGGGAATGGATTTTTTTTTACGTGTTTTTTGGGATGTGAATTTTATTTTATAGTTGGGTTATGTTGGGTTATTTTAAAGAGATGGAATATAGTACGAGTATGTAAGTTGTTTATGGATTTTCAGTAGGTGAGAACTTGTATGGTCGTTATATACCAATTTTCTCAAATAAAAATTTAAAGGAGCTGGCAATTCATTTTTTTTTATGTATAATTAATATAGTAGGCTAAGTTGACGACATAATAATACGTGATCTCAAAAGACAATTTTCAACTATACCTATATGTTGTGTTGCTCAACATTTTCCATAATTCATATATCATTTAAAAAACATTAAAAAAAAGAAAATAAAAAAATGCAAGATAATTCCATAGTAGTCGTTGTAAACGATATTTAAATTTGTTAAACTAACTCGCAATGTGATGTACCAATCGATATTTATACACACATACGCATTCTCTTATATATCGATAAAAATTCAAATATATAGATATATAAATAACACGATCTCACTTTTTTTTCTTCTTTCACCGTATACAACCACTAATCAGCGACAAATTGGTCTATTTCCCGACTTACTTGACTTTCCTCTCGTCAACCAATACCTATATACATAAACGAGTCTATATAGTAGCAGTACAAATTTTCGAAATGTCGTTCATTCGCGACATCCAGGTCACTGACTTTCCACTTTTCCAGAACATAATGTCTCCCCTGTGCTTTAGTTGTTGAAAGCTTTTACAAAAAAGAAAAAGAAAAGAAAAAAAAACCAGTCCACACCCAATTTGATCATTAACCATAAATTTTTTTTTATTTTCTTCACAACACTTTACCTGTAAGACTTTAGTAAGGCCTGCAGCAGACACACATTTTCCTAACACACACCACATACTAAATTTTCTCTCTCTCTTTCCCTCTCTAACCCTGTACACAAGCTACTACAAATACAGAACCCACGGTATTTCTCTAGCGCATATATAGGTACAGACAATATTAAACCACACACGAGAGTTGAAAAGCCATTGAGCAACTCTCTTATAGTCGATGCGTAATTAATAAAAAGTCGTTCATAGCAAAAAATAAAAATAAAAATAAAGTCATGTACCTACCTACCTACCTATATCCCCCCTCCCTTAGGCTGCAACAAGCCCGCAAGCATTCTCTCATATATATTTATATATATAAAATATAACGCAACAACACGACAGAGGCAGGCAGGCAGTCTAGGGCAATATATATCAAGGTGCGCGCGGGCGAGATGAAATACATATATATGATATATCTATATAGAAAAGCAGTTCAGAGCAGGAGCAGTCGTTGTAGACAAGTTGGCGTCGAACATGTATATAAATATATATAAAACTGATATTATACCAAGAGAGCTTGAGTGTGCACGTGCTTGTCTCTTGTGTGTATGTGTGTGTGTGTGTGTGTGTGTGTGTGTGTGTGTGTGTGTGCCAGGGAGCGAGGACACCTGTTGCGCACGCGGGAGAGTAAGAGTATATTTATATACCTATACTATCTCGCGCTTGCGCTTTCTATACCCTGTGTATATATATAAATGCTTTTCGGAGCGCGACATTTATGTATATATATGTATAAGTATATATATAGTGAATGCAGGGTTGCTTATATTGCAAATTTTTACTTGAGACTGTGTACCTGTGTGTTTGTGCACGTGCCCGCAATATCAAGCCTTTCACGAACCTATACATACATACATAAATTTGCCGATATATCAGTTCGATCTTTTGCTCTTTTTTTTCACTTTTATAAACCTAGTATAAAATGTATACAGGTAAAAGCTTGAAAGTTTGCGCGCGTCTTTCTTTCTACATACATTTTGCCCTTTGGCGGAATACATTTATGTTATTGTGTATATCGAGAGTCTTCATCGTAGTCGTATATAGTCGTTGTTTTTCTCTCTCTCTCTCTCGAGAGAGAAAACACAATACCATAAATGACATTAGTGACACAAACCTTTTCTCGCGCAGGTATAGACACTATTCTCTCTTAGGTATAACAGCAGAGAGAAAAGATCACCAAAGCAAGATCTTTTTTTATAAAGAAAACGATAAATCCGTCAAGCTTTTACGAGAATTTGCAAGTCTCTTTCGCCTCTTCTCTCTCTTTGGTGCACACACGTGTTTTGAATAAATAAGTAATTTCGATCTATGCGTAGGTATACAACATATTGTACACATCACAATATATTCCTACAAACCTCGTAATTTTCATAAAAACGTCGCGCGTTATATTATAGCAGGTATACATCAGCCTTCCTTGATATTGCGCAACATATATTATTCTCTCATCATCGCTTAATCTTTTATTTATTTATTTATTTGTATTTTAATTTTATATATTCCCTCGTTATAAATCTTGGTCCCAACTAAAGCAAAACTAAAAAAGAAAAAAAAGAACTCCGGATGGTCTTCCCCGAATGGTCTAGTCGCTTTACATTGTTCGATGATTGCTCATACAATAGACAAGAGAGAGAGAGAGAGAGAGAGAGTTGAGTTTTAGTTCGTTGTAATATGTTGAACCGTAGGCTTGATTGGCCGGAGGTGCTTGCTATATATATATGCTGCTGCGGTCAAGAGAGTGCATTTTGCTTTTTAGCTCACTGACCGGCAATTGCCTCTCCTGTACATATATACCCTTCCCCTCTCTAACCTTCTTTCTCTTTATAATACCTAATAGTCCAATCTCTCTTTCTCTATATAGCTGCAATTTTAATCAATCGCTGTAAAAGCAGCTAATTTTGCTGCTGATGCACCTCGGTATGTATAGAGTATATGTGTAATCTAAGTGTACTAACGTCCGGTGGCTGTGTGTGTGTGTAGACCACTTCCGGGAACGAGTGTTATAATACAGTATCTCACTTCTCTCTTTCTCTCTTGGTTGTTCTATGTTTCATGAGCGCAGCTCATATGACATATCGCGAGTACCTACTATGTATATATATGCACATCCGAGATATATAGTGTAAGAATGCTAAATAACAGCAGTAGAAATATATAATACACACTATACTATATACAGTACAACTCGCAAGCTCCTCCGGTATCCTTACAGTTGTTTTTTTTTCTTCTTCTTCATTTTCATTTAAAGCCAAGCATGTGTGTGATTCATCGGGTTGGATCGTCGCCGCGACGAAGCTGCTCTTTTTTTTTCTTCTTCTTCTTTTTTACTTTTTGATGCTGCGCGAGACGAGACCGGTCTCTCTTTCTTTCTTTCTTGACTGCTGCTGTTGCTTGCACGTGTGTGCGCTCCTGAATTTTAAAGCGCCTGTACTCTGGAGACGATCTGCTATATGATGGGGATTAATAACAGGGCGCAGAAAAATATGTGTGTGTATATATCTTTGAGTATGTATACCGATTTGGTAGTGTATAAGTACCGATAAGCGGGCAGATGTTTGCTGGGATTATTTTGATTATTATTATTATTATTATTATTATTATTATTATTATTATTATTGACGCGGACTTATCGCGATTTTTAGCAGGGTGTATGTATATGGATGTATAGAGACAAGTTGACTTGATGAGCTCGTTCATCGGAGCTTGTCGATATATGTATATTTATGTGTAAATCTGCTTTTTCTTTCTTCTTTTGGCTTTTCGCGCCTCTTTTTAAAATTGCCTTATTACCTTGGCGTTATTTTTACGCGTGACGAGGATCTTAATAACTTTTTTCTTTTATTTTTTTTTTTTTTTTTATAAGACACTAAATGTGGAATGTGGATTGCATTTTGTACAGTTTTGTTTTTCTTTCTTTTTATTTTTATTTTTTATTTTATATTAACGATCGCAAAAGTGTATATATTTCACCGTTATTATAGTCTCGTATTTGTATATGTTTATCGTGTGTCTGGTTATTGTTGTCTAGACACGCGATGGTTTGCATACATAAAATAAATGTAGTTCCACTCCAGAATGATGTAATTCTTGTAAAAATATAATCAAGCTGTTTTTTGGATAAAATTTTAATGCGGAAGCAGTATCAAGTTGATAATATAGTATATGTAAACGAAAAAAAAAGTATGGCAAAATTTGGTTTATCAAAACTCCCGAGTTATCGAACCTGAAAATTAATACATCCGGTGAAGAGAAAGAAATGCCATACCCGCAAAAGAAATGCTTTTATCATAAAGATAACTTGCACTTGTCATCCACATACGCGATATTCACAGGTCCGATATAAAAAAAAAAATAAATGTTAAAAATAAAAATTTGTATGCTAAGTAGCACAAATAAGTTTTGAATCCTGAAACCTTACATCTCTTTGCTTACATTTTTTTTTCATATCTCAAAATTTCGTATATATAATACATAAGGGAAAGGAGTTTCCGCACAGTTGGAAAGAAGATTCGTGACATACAAGTGCAAAGCAGTGTGAAATAAAAAATATATAAGAGACCCGACGAGACGGTCGGAATAAATTTGAATTCCATGAATGTGGATTAACGGTTTGGTGGTTTTTCATTTCTTTCGTTATATACGTATGTATACGTATGTTTAAGGATATATAACTTGCGCTCTCAATGTGTCAAAAAGTACTACGAGTGGTATGTTGTGTTCGTTGATAGGACCACGAGTGACTTTTTATATATTTAAAAGATGCACAAATTTCACGGACGCAGACGTCACATATACATTAGTATACACACGCGTCTCTTTTACGTTTTTAATTTATTCGTTTTAAACCAGCCGCTTACTCCTTTTTTTTTGCTGTCTTAATAATTGATAATTTTTCGCTTGCTACCTGCTGTAAATGTGTGTATATTTATACTTTTGCGATATTTCTTTTTTTTCTCTTTCTGGAGTACACTATACATCTTATCGGTTTAAAGGGATCTTTAAAATAATTAGTTCAGGCTATACGTATATATACGTTGTGTAGGTATACAGTTATAAATATTTGGAATATTTCATTACTGAAATGACATACAAGACATAACAACCACACGGTATATATAAACATAAATAGATTTTATCACGTGGCATATATCGTTTGATTAAAGAATATACTTTTCTATTAATTTAAACTGAATTCGTATACATATCGTTATTATCTATCAGTCGTGCAAACTATTATACCTATAAAAGTATTCGCAGTTGTGTGGATAAACAAATCGCGTTTAAAATCAGAAAAAATAAATTTTTTTTCCTCATTACCATATATTATACGAATGTACATTAATCATTTTGTATACAAATAAAATAATTATTTGTATCATTAAAATAAAGAAAATTTTTTTCATCTACATTTGTATTACAAATTAATATGAAACGATCTACAACACAGAGTTCAGAATCATCAAAGAACTAAACACAAAGCATCATCATCATCATCATTGTCATCACGCGTTTTCTTGTGTGAATGAACGTTCTTATCCCCCCTCTGTCCAATCAAGTCTCTTCAAGAAACTATCGTATACGATACTCTGCAATGATCACTCACTCTTGCATTTTTTTTTCTCCACACTAACTTTTCCACTCTAATCACTTGAAAAAAAAATTTCAAAAAAAAAAAAATTCAGTATCACACATAATATACACACACACACACACTACTATAAATAATAAAATTCCAATATCAAAAGACACTCATTGTATATTACAATCGTCGTCGGCGCCGCCGAGCGTTCAATAATAACATGACACTTTTATCATCATCGTTATAGCATTGAAGCGCATATGTATGTATATACGTCTATATCTTTTTCTATATCTCTTTTTCTCTGTATTCAAGAGTCAGTGGCGACGAGATAGCGCGGAGGATAGTTGGCTTTAGTCAAGTCACATATATGTATGTATATTCACATAAGCCATCTAATTAAATCCAATTTTGCGATCTGCATAGCTCGAATGCCTTTAGCGATTACGATTCGTTTAATTATTGAATTCGTTGACGAGACGGCGTCGGTGGCGGTGGCAGCGACGGTTTTATTCCCTTCTTTACCCCTTACGTCACGCGAATTTATTTCTCAAGTATGTAACGTTGATTATTGTTATTATTTTTATTATAAGAGAAAAGAAAAGGAGATCGATGCTTGCGGTATACCACCGACCTCTGACCTCTCTCGAATTGTTCGACATTCAATAATGCTGAAAATTTTTATACATATAATCACAAAGTAATTGTATGTATGTGTGCATATTATGTATTTCTTATGTTAATGCACTTCACAAAATAATTACAGTTCCCTCTCGCGCGACCTTACTCGATAAACTCAAGAGATATTATTTGCTCCGCCTACATTTATACATGCAAGCTTGCTTGCTTGCTTACTTGTAGGATACAATTTAAGATTGTACATATGCCTACCTTAACGAAATTCATCGTCATCACACAAAGCCTAGCGAAAAGAAACAGCATCACTTACGCAATTACACACTCACTCACTTGCATATATATAGATATGTATACGAAACTTGACACGCGTGTATAATCGTTGAGGCATCCCGCATCGTTTAAAACAAAAAAATTTTTTAAATTAAAAAAAAAAAAATATGACAGCAAACGACGTGTATATATATATATATATATATATACACACACATTTGCTTTTTGGTGTTTAAATGTACGTGAGTTTCCAAAACATAGGCTCAGACATATACTGTAAAAGATATAACATCAGACAGGTAGATTATGTATATACATATTCACGTAGCTTTGGCGCAGAGAGGCTTTTCAACTCTCTTCTGCATGTGCATGCGATTACATCGCGGAAGGCGCTTTTGCACTCGCGACCTAACGTTAAGAGAAAGAGAGAGAAATATATAACGGAGAGTGAGGTAGAAAGAATATTATTTTATTCTTAAGATACGTACATACATACATATAGGTGAGCTTTAAGTGAAAGCTTAACTTCTCTCGCGTATGTAACGTTTTTGCCTTTTCGCCGTACACCTCGCGGGTATACACCTGGAAAAACGAGAGAGAAAGAGATGGAAAATTGGGAATAACGAGAAAACAAGATGATCGTTTGCTTTATTACATATATACATATAGTTGTAGATATATAAAGGAGAGCTAGTGCATATACATATACGTAACCAACAGACAAAACCTCTCTAATTCTTTCTCACTCCATTCTTACATACACTCGAAAAAATCGGTAAGTTCACTGCATATATACCTTACAGATGCATTCGTATTCACTATTTTTGATCCCATTGTTTTAACTACACTCACATTTACCGCTTCTCTCTTTCTCTCCATTCACTCTACTTAAAAAAAATCAACATTTTTTCCTTTCTGTCAAATCTTTCTATCATCTTCTCTCTCTCTTTCTCTCTCAGCCGCTTGTACTCTCTTCACATACCATTATTATCGAGTTCATTAGCGAGTCATTACAGTATACAGTCACATACCGATGTGGGCCTCATATAGCATATATCTGACGTCTGACGTACGTGAAACGTGAGGACCGATTTATCGACCTAAACTATATACCACCATATATAATGCACGCGTTTGTTCGTCTATTTAGATATGTGTTCCCTATACCTATATGAGGTTGAAAAAACCTCTACCTCTATATATACGTTCTCCATTGGCTTACACTAATTAATAATACATTTATCATGGACTCGTCTCTTTCTCTCTCTTTCTCTTGCATGCGCTATCGCATTTACGAATATGAGACGCTGGGAACGTTATATTCACCTTTTCTATCCCTTTATTTTCTTTCGAATAGCTTCCTTAAGAGCATTTAGTTGGTAGCTAAGATGTTTCTGCGATTACGTTTGGGACTAGGTATATGTACATGTACACTTGTATCACAGCTCGTTAGCTGCAAACTAATCCTTTTCTATTGCTATATGCTATATCCTATATCTATACATACCGCGTTAATAACGTATTGTTGAGTTTGCTTCGTTATATACTCGCGCATAATATGCATATGCTACTGTACTCATTGAAATTAATAAGCAACAACCTACAACGATTATAAATTTTAGTGTATGTGTGTACAAATAGCTCATTATAATTTTCCGCTTAATTTCATTATTTCTTTACTCTCGCATATACGTTGTGTGAATATGGAATATGGATATATATATAACATTTTAATTGGTCTTAAGAAAGATGATGTTTAATTTAAAGATATTCTCTTGTCACGTTGTGACTCTTGACTCATGGTGTATATATATATATATATATATATATATATATATATATAGTGCTATTTTAAATAATTACACAAACACATTTGTATTTTTGTGGCTATGACTCTTAACGGAGTTTCAAAAGAGAGGGGGTCCGATAAGCTAGTGTAGACACTGTATAGTCTTGCAAATTGAATTTAGCGCATGGCAAGTCATTGTACGATACGGTCTCTGTCTGTTTTTTTCTCTCTCTTTTTTATTTCTTTTTTGACACAAACTAAACGAAAACCAATACACAACAAAATTTCGCATTAAATCAATCGTTCGACTCTTATTGTAATTTACAAACCAGCTTTAGCATCAAAAGATAAAACAAAAAAAAAAAAAAAAATACAACACGAGCATAAATCGTTCTTTCTTTCAAAGCCTATGTACAGATTTGTGTGTGTATATATATTTTTTCTCAACAAAATAATTATCCTTCACTCACTTAATTAACCTACGGTACCTTTAAAATTTATAACCCAGACACGACTAATATACTCTCTCTCTAACACTGCCAGTCGCTTACAATAGAAAAAAAAAGAAGCAAACTCTAGGTCAATGGAAAAACACTGCAAATTCTTTAACACAAAACCTGGCAAAGATTTTAAAGATCGTAAAAATAAAATCGGTATTTTCAAATGCAAAATGAGGCGCTCTGGTTTTTGATCTTTCACACGTATAAAAAAATAATGTACAGTTGTTGTCCATCTCTCAAAATAAAAGCTCTCTCTCTCTCTCTCTCTCTCTCTCTCTCTCTCGAGAGAGAGAGAGAGAGAGAGAGAGAGGCGAAAGTCCAACTAATTTTCCCTCCCCTTTCCTCTTTCCCTTAGCTCTTATATATACCGATTTTCTCCTCGATCGGTAGTGTTAATGCGTTTGCACTCTTTTATTGTCGTTATAAAGAAGAAATGGCACACACAAGCCACACAGAGCACAAGCTGGCAATGGTCCCAAGACGAGTATTTCAACTCTCCTTTCTTTTTCTTTTTATTTCCTTCCTCTTTTTTATTTTCGAGAAGCACATACACACACGCACGCACGAGAATTGCGAAACGATCGATGATGCATATGTGTGTGTGTGTGTGTGCGTGCAAGTGCGTCGACACCTGATGCCGTTCTCGATTCTCTCTTTTTTTTGGGGGGGGGGGAGATCCCTCCACACGCGATCGACGTCTCTGAGTTTAAATTCGGACACGCATCGAATCGAAAAAGAACAAAATAATAAAAAAACACCACTCATCGTCGTTGTGTGTCAGACTTTTCGATGTATCGAACGTGTAAGAGGATTTGGCCTGGATCTTTTTTTTTTTACGATGATTTTTCGATGGAGCTTGTTGAGAGGTGTTTGCACAGAAGTTTTGGGTTTTGATTAGTTTTATTTTTACTGAGTTCATTCATATTTTGCTGAGATATTTTTGGCTGAAAAAATGAGCACTAATAAGTGTATCTGTGTGTGTGTGTGTGTGTGTGTGTGTGTGTGTGTGTGTGTGTGTGTGTGTGTGTGTGTGTGTGTGTGTGTGTGTGTGTGTGTGTGTGTGTG
>JAPYZE010001770.1:0-29886 GCA_030522805.1 Leptomastidea abnormis | reverse complement strand
GAGAGAGAGAGAGAGAGAGAGAGAGAGAGAGAGTAAGCTCGCGGTGTCTCATCTTAGCCTTTGCTTACTCGTCATCCAAGCTCAAGGATGAGATTTCGACCACGAGTATATACGTGACGTGATTGTCAACGTAGCTACTAACTCAATATACCTATCCCCGCTGTTGCAGATGATAAGTATAGTAGAAATGTATATATATAAATCTCTCTTTCTTCCCTGGAGAAGCAGACTCAAGAGTTGGCATCTTTTTTTTCTTCAATTCTTAATTAAAGTGAAGCAGGTGTGCAGCAGCACTGCTGCTACTGTATACCGGGACTGATACAATGAATTGCACCAATAAGTAGATAAAGGTAGAGAAAGAAAGAAAGTAAGGGTTTTCTTTTATTCTCTTATCTCTTATTGTTTCATCTCTTCTAACAAGGAAAAGAGGAAGGAGTAGGTATATAGATTTTTCGATTAATCCGCTAATCTCAAAATTTATCTTTCATTTAATGAGAAACTTCCGAAAACTTTAATTTCATTTTCCGGTCTGTAGTACGTCTTGGAGATGAAATTTCTCTAAAGTATAAGGAAAAGAAGAGTAATTATTTTTGGTAAATATATACGTTTTCTTTTGACTGTTTTGAGAGAGCTCTTACGTTTTAAGAGATGAAATAAAGCGCATTAAAGGAATTTAACGGATTTAAAGTTTAGGATTTGAATTATAAGAACGTTGAATACGTAATCAGGTATTTAGCCAAATGCATTTTGAAATTAAAAAAAAAAAAAAACTGAATTGTTTTTAAAAAGAATGTTATAGGATAATTAAATTAATATCCTTAGACCGCGTCAGCTCTTAACTTTTGTTATACCTAGTACTAATATGAATATTCATAGGAAAAACGATTTATCAAATTCTAAACTACACTTAAACCCCCCCCCCCCCCCTCAAAACTCAAAGTTTGAAAAGCAAAGTTTTATACGAATCAAAATTACCTTTATATGCATTAGTATATAGCTTCAAAAACATACATATTTCTCTCTCTCTCTCTCTCTCTCTCTCTCTCTCTTTCTTTCTCGTGTATATAAATAATTCGTGCTTATCCTAAAATTAATAATAAATTTTAATTTATTATAACATTAAGTATAATCGCTACATCATATTATAAATACAGTTAATATTAAAACAAATTTTCAAAACTCATTCAAAATAAAACTTAATAATATTCTCTTTGAACATTTTCCATTCAATGTAAACACTTCCATTACGATGTAATAACTAAAAGCTAGCTATCATGTAATATAAAATATCGTTAAAACTTTCATGATTTCAACAATCAACTTTACTTTACGTACATATCAAACGAAAATCTATATGTACCTAATCTCTTTTTCCCTCTCTCTTTTTTTTTTCAAACTCGTGTTCGATCGACGTAAACGAAAGATACGTTTTGTCAAACAGTAAAACTGAAGCGGCGTCAATATCGATACTCGAGTTACTACTGCTGCTGCTGCTGACACAACCCTTTCCAGTTTTCTCTCTTTCATCTCCATACGCTGACTATACTGGTGTAATATTTCATCAATCTACCGTATACACACATACACAGCTATAAATACACGATATGAGATTTTACAAGTGCGTAAAAAGAGGGTTATGCTTGTGAGCGAGAGAGTCAGAGGTCATACATGCTAGGGGCGTGGAGAGAGAGAGAGAGATAAAAAGAGAGAGAAAGAGATGGAATATTACACAGAGCTTTGGTCAGTATGTAGTATATAGAGACTCTTGTGTCGTCGTTGCCAATTATACCAGCTACTCTCCTACTCCTCCTCTTTGCTCGATAAAATATCGGAAAACCATAAAGCTGAGAGCATAAAATTACTCTCTTCTCTCTGGTATATATAGTAGTTGCGTATATTGCGGATATATATGTATGTATATACACAAATAGAATGTTGGATATGGTTTTGAGGACGCAGGGTGGCTTGCATCTACCCACGTATATGTATATATACATATATGTACGCGTAATCCTTAACTCGAACGATTTACATCGAAATGAAAACGTTATTGGGGATTAATCTAATGGATTAATCTCGAGGATTGATTTTGCGCCTGGATATAGAAAGTTTTCCATTTAGCATTGCGCGTAATTGATTTTAATCATCGATTATATATAGATTGCTGCTCTCTGGGTTATATAGTTTAGGGTATATACCTATAATAGATATCGTTTGAGATATATATTATGCGTAAATTTTGAATTTGTATTTATATACATGACTGTTTTGTTAGGTAGTGATGGATTTATTTGAATACATGGGTACCTATGTATATGTCAATTATATAACCAGTGTGAGCCAGGATTGATTGATTAATTTTGAAACAAATCTTTTTCTTTCTTTTTTTTTTTTTAAATCTGGATATTGAACAAGTTTTTAACATTTTTTTTATTATTTAATTGATTGATTTTTCGAGTTTTATCGGAAAATCATCTTTATATAGTTGAAAAATCACGAGAACAAAAATTTTGTAACCATATGTAAATACAATTTTACCTAGTTCTTAAACTGTTTGAAAGTTTAAGTATGGTTGAAAATTATCAACATATAGTATTACTTTTAAAACAGCCTGAAGCTTAGAAGAGTTACATAAATTTAATTTTCAGTGTACTTGACGCTACGCAAAAGTCTGTAAAAAAAAAAATAAAAATAAGTTATATCATTTTATATTAGTTGTTACATATCGTAAGGTATACGTGACTCGGTTAAAGTTGTTCCTCTCCCGTTGCTGGCTCACTTCTTAAACTATGACCCCGGAAAGTTGTACATAAATATGCTCCTGTATAGTCCCATGATAGCGAGGATAAGTGAATTTTGAAAAGTTAAAGCACGTGGCCGTTATATTTTATACACCACTCATTCTTTCTTTTTTTTCATTTTCTCTTTCTCTCTCTCTTATCAGCACGTTTTATTATTTATGACAATAAAATTTCGTGCGCAAATCATTGGGATGATTAAATTTTTATCGTTAAACGTTAAAAATTTTCGATTACTGTATAAATGATTTTTACGCATACCTATATATTTCAACAATAATTATTTAAAATATGTATACATGTCTATACGATATTTATATTACCATACATAACATTTATTAAATTGAAATTTCCTTTTTCTTCTTTATTGTACACATAAAATTCATTATAAAATTCCAGTAAATATGCATTTCAATACGTTGTTATTTATTTATTTATATTTTTTCAATAAAATATATTCCTCTTTTTTAAAGTTTTTTTCAAAGTAATAAAAAAATTTGCGAAAAATGTAGAATACGCACGTATTCACATTTTCTAAAATACTTTACTTTATTATCAAAGATTCCATACATATTTTTTCGTTCTTGTTTACATATTTTTTCTAAATTCACTTTAGCAATGCACATACATACATACACATACGTTGTAAACTTTTTCAAAAATACATTCATGATAACTTGGCAAAAGAATAACACCAAAAGAATTTTTAAAGAGAAACTAGAACAAAACCAATAATTAAGAATAACTAGAAAATATGTAAAAAATACTTTTAATTTACTCTTCGTAAAAAAAAACAAAAAAAAAAAAAAAAACTTGAACCACCAATTAAAGAGCTAGAAAAAAATCGTTATACATCCAGTATATGCGCAGCCATGAGATAAAAATCGAGTTCATCGTTTCATACACTTTACACATTGGGGGGTTTGGGATGGTGTTGGTGATAGTGGTGGTGGTGGTCCACTGGTATAGATATACGTATATACACGTTGAAGTGAATTTTAAACAGGAAAGAGAGAAGATAAATTTATGTACGGTCGCGTGCGCTATACTATATATAGCTAGCTCGCGAAAAAATTCCGCGTTCGTGCGGTGAGAAATATTTCATCAGGCCGGTTCGCGTCATTAAAAAGAAGGCAAGAAGAAGAAGAAGAGAGAATAAAAGAGAAGAGAAAAAAAAAACAAGCAGAAAGAAGTAGGTGCAAGTGGAATAGAATGGGAGAGCGAGAGACAGGTCGGACGCGGCAATAAAAGAGGAGACGAGAATGGAGTGGGTAGGGTGGGAAATTTTTCTTCGACGGGATAAAAAGAAAAAGAGAGAGAGAAAGAGAGAGTGGAGCGAAGTATTACCGGTAAATTGGAAATAACGCGCGAGGGTAGATTTGTTCCGCTCGATAACCGGTAGTAGTCGGCTTCCGCGGCCACCCCGGTTTCCTCCTCCTCCTCCTCTCCCTCTTCCTCCATCGTCATATATACCAACCTAGCCTCCGGCCTTTATATGAATGTATATACCTATACCTATATACAGTTAGGAACACCACGCGAAGAGTAAAGAGGAGACGGGAATTAACTCTCTGGTATAGGACAGGAGGCTTGTCGTCGCCCCGCAGTCTATGACACTCGAATCCCTTCTCTCACTCTCCACCCTACTATCCCCATCCCCTCATCTCTCTTCTCCACTGCAACCAGGCTCTGCACTCTTGGCCTGTGGCCTGCATCAGCCACTCCAGAATCTCTGGAAATCGTTCGGCGAACCATACATAGTGAGTGAGAGAGTGGTTGGATGTCCCAACTATAGCTAACAGCGCATGCGCTTGAAATTCTTCGCGTGTCGCGTACCAGGCCAATTCTCTCTTGTCTCTTGCGTACACCCAGGTACATACACCCCCAGCCCAGCTCTCTCTCTCTCTCTCTCTCTCTCTCTGCCCTTACACCGCCGCTTTTCCACTGTATACGTATATCCACTTTAGGTAAGTGGCCGGGAGGCTTCTCTCTTTCTCTCTCCGGATGTGTCGCGTCTCGCTTGGACTACACGTCGTCGTTCGCGTGAGAGACCATAAATTCGTTCCGCGTCGTTCTTTCTCTTTCTCTTTCTCAACCCTTCTGGCGTTTTGTCTTTCTCTTATACGTCTGACTTTTCTTTCTTTATTTATTTTTTTTTTTATTTTTTGTTAAATTCAAGAGTTAAACTCTCGTTACGCGTCCTTGATCGTATATGTACGTTGCATTTCGATAAAGTATTATCTAGTTGTGTGTTTTATGAAAATATTTTGTACCGGAGAGAAAAAAAAGAGAGGATTTGAATATATGGCTTTTGATATGTGATTATATCAGTAAAAAAAAAATGCCACTTTTTTTTATATATTTTATATACTAACGATAAGCGGAACGGAAATTAAAGAGTTTCATATATAGTACACATACATACATAGAAGTCAAATCAGAAAGTGAATATCAAAATCCATATATATGTAGGAGTCATATGAGTTTTGCGCGCGAGTTACCGTTTTTGCGACTGATGAGATCGGTGGGCAGTATAGGTATGTATATATATACCATACTCCGGGAAAATTCATTTCTCTATATAATATAAAGTGTAAGGGTAACTTTTTTTACGCACGCTCGTATAAAAATAAAAAAAGAAAAAGTAGAAGAGAGGATCGACTTGGTTGGATATATAATACCAAGAGAAAAGGGACTTGGGTGTCTTTTAAATGAGCTCTCCTTTCAGCAAATGGGTATAGAAGCCAAGAAAAAGTCATCGTAACCACGTGCATGCAAGTACAAAATAAGATGTTGAAAATAAATTCTGAAATTTTTTCTTTTTTCTTTTTTTTGTTCGACGAGAAAAAAGAAGACGAATTGAAAGGTTGGAATAGGAAAAAGAGAAATCCTACTTCTTTTGAAAAAAAAATAAAAAAAAAAAATAAACGAGTAATTACATTCGAAGAAAGACACGATGCTGGTAAAAGCTCAACTTTCTCTCTTCTCTCAACTTTTTTTCATCCCTCAACGTTCATCAGACTCTTCGAGTTGTATATAACACGAAAAGCAACCGTACATATATATCTGTATATACAAATGCAGCTCTCATAACCGTGTCTGGTATTTGGACTACTTCACAGCTACAAACTCACTCGGTATATATACCCACTTCATTAACACCCACTAAGCTTGCGCATCTGACAAAATTTCCAAAGTCTTCCTTTCTTTTTTTTTTAACTTTAATTTTGCATCTTAACTAGTAGACGTAAAGCAGCAGCTAGCTAGACGAAGAGAGAAAGAGAGAGAGAGTCCACGATGGAAATTAACTTCCGAGACCAGCTGCGGAAGCAATCTCCGACTCGCGTTGGGTATCGCGTGGAATGCGACACTCCCTTCTCCTCCTCCTCCTCCTCCTCCTCCTAAGAAGACTAGTAGTGTTGGTATAGAAGAGGTAGAGTAGTTATCCGTACAAGCTTCGAGAACCAGTAGAGCACACATATACACATACATAGACACTACACATACACGGCATCTTCGCAATCTTGAAATCGTAAATTAGGCCAAAGCGCCTCTACCACCTAGAGACCTTAACGCGCGATTACCCTTCTTGTGAATGTATCGTTAGCGTATAAGCTTGATAAGCTGCTAGCTTTATATAAGTATATATTGATAAGACAAAAAAGTATTTGCTGACCGCTATTTTTATTGCTAATTAAGAAACCCTTATATATTATTTTTCTTTTACTGCTTTTTTTTGTTGGAAGAAAAAAAAAATAATTTTGTTCATAAAATCTAGAGGAGCGCGTTTTTGATTATTTAATCTGAAAGATAATGATGTTTATAGTCGTTATGTATATATACCTACATGTGCCCCCCCTTCGCTTCACATCTTTTCCCATATACGTGTGTAGAGTAAATTTAACGACGAATTTCGCACCTAAAAGACTCATTATAACTAAACGACTACCAGCTCAAACTTGCACTGCTTTTAAGTCCGAGTATAACACGCTCGTTTAAAAGGGACCGTAACTACGTTCTCTTTTACCTTATACTACACTCTCTTTCTCTCCCCTTAAACACAGAGACGAAGAGGAGAGAGAGTTCGAAGAGCAATATTATCTCCGTGCATTAAATTACATTTTACGACGCGTAATGCCTCGTAAATGTGTATATATGTGCAGCCTTTAAAGTTTTTTTTTTTAATTTTTTTTTTTCTTATTTTTTTTTTCTTCTTCCTTCATTTCACGGAAGCTGCGCTTAAAAAGTACTTTCAAGCTTCGAATAAAGTTTCAATAAGTATTTAAGTACTATTAGTTTTTTTTTCTCTTCATAGATTTGTAAAGAGAAAGGAGAAGAAGGAGAGGGGAGGCTCTCATAAATGAGAAAGTTTCGATTTAAATACTGTTTGATATCGATGAATGAAAAGTAGTACTTTATGACCTGCGAGAGCTATTTTACAACACTGAACTATATTCGTATTATACTTTCACGTATTCGCTCGAACAATTTTCCAAATCGCTCTCCGTATAATCCTAAAATTATTATTTTAAAATAAAAAAAGAGAATTCGAATAAGAGAAAATAAAAAAAATAATAAATTTAATAACTATTATTTTTTTGTTATATATTCAAAAATAAATCTAAATTTTGTTAAATTGATAAAAAAACGTGATATGACTCGACAAATAATAAAGGACCATATATCTAAATTGTAAAAATATTGAAACCTTATCGCGTGTCACAAATCCTTAAGAAAAATGAGAGAATATTTTTCTTACTCCCCCCCCCCCCCATTGGTGTCTCTCGTAAAGCTCAGCCCCAAAATCGAGTATTTCATCCCCGGAAGGGTCATATTTTATTACTCATCCCACCCTCCCATTACTTCTCCTCGTCCTCCTTCACAAAATTATTATTATTATATTCTCTTGTAGCAATTGACGTACACTGCTCACCAAGTAAACACACAAACTTTGTCTCTCCTCTATAGTCTCTTTTCCCAACAACCCCTTTTAAATCCATATCCTACACAATTTCCACTGACTTGATTTTTTAAATAGTCGAAGCGTGAAAATTAGCATCAGCACGTCAGCAAATGCGACGACGATGCTCGTTAGTTAACTCAAACACAGATATAAAATTTTCTCTATCTCTGTCCCTTTCTCTCTCTTAGGCAATGTATACACATATATACCCTTCAAGCACGAACGACCAGTCAAGCTCCAAAAACACGACACGTATATATATATCTCTACCCATCCTCCTATACCACGATATCATTGGACTTAACATCGCCTCTGGCTGCCATAATCCTATAACAGAGAAGGAACACGACTAAACTTACCATCAATAAGCGAACCAACTGCCCCTACCCACCCACCCATCCATACACACATACACACAAATGGAATAATTCAATCGATGTATGGATGGAATCGAGAAGGATGCGAAGAGAGAGAGAATATAACTTGGCTCCAAGATGGCCTTCTCTTATATCTATCCGTCTAACAGTTCAAGCAGAACACAGCCCCTCCTATACGTACACCATCGTACTCGAGTGAACCCCGACTACCACTACTTTTCGGACTTAACGATGTCGAACGTCAACAGAGTTTTCTCGAATGAGTTATATATTGTTATTATAGACTTCGTTGCTTCGGAGTTTGAGATTTTATTTATGAAGATAGAGGCGTATAATCTTTCATCTAGATACCTTTTTCTATTGCTAATTGAAAGCTGGATATAAAGAGGGCTTTGGAAATGATTTACGGGTGTTACGCTAAGAGTTAAAGATTACTCGGGCAAATGCAACGTGTCAGTGTATAAGTCAAGTTTAACGCACTTAATTGTTGTTATAGGGAGAAAGTCTGCAGGTGAATGGATAATAAGCTCGTAGCAAACCTGCTCTATAAAGCCTTTGACGAGAAAATTTAACTATTATATACTCGCGAGTTTTCGAATATATATATATATACATATGAAAATTTTATTTACAGAAGTTGGTTATGTAGTATAAAATCAGTGCGTTACTTTACCTGTCGTATACAGTTAAATTTTTATAATATAAGTATGTGCATCTTTTGCTGTGTAGCAAATACAAAAAAAAAATTATAATACAGTTTGGTTTTGAATGACTGGTAAACTGTTTGTTTTTCTTTCAAACATTTTCATATTCAGAATTTCACAAATTTATTTTGTTTAATTGACAATTTTCCAATAATTTTGAATATATAATTTATTGCTTTTGATATTAAAATTACAAATAAAAAATTGTTTTCTCTGTATGTTAAATGTTTTCAAATATTTACATACGTTTGCACAAGTTTTTCAATTATTAATCGACATTTCCATTTATTAATGCTGCTGCAATGATACGTGGGGGAGGTGGGGGTAGATTAAATTATTAACATCATAATTTAAGCTTATGCAGTACTTTCAAGTATATACATTATTTATGAAATCGAACTGCATCATTAATAATGTTGTTACTTACGTAAAAGTAAATTTGACATGAATTAAAGTCCTCAACATTATCAATAAAAAAATTTCAATAATTTATGACATATTTTAGATAAATAAAAATAAATTAATCTGTAGTCAAAAACTGTTAGACTTATTTTCTCATATCCAAATATAATCCAATTCACAAATAACATCTCTAAAGCATCGAAAAGACACACCAAAGAGAGAAAGCCTTTATCTACATCACAGTAAAATATCATAAACATATTCCCACACAATCCATTTAATCAAGTCTATACAAGTTATCATACATACATATAACCCTTTCCACCCTTACCAAGCCTAAAGATTAATCTACCCACGCGAGATTCTCTCTCTCATCTCTATTTATATATCTCACCACGACGTTCTATTACTCTTCAGCTACACACCAAGAATTACGTACATATTCTGTTGTAGCAATATAACTATACTCGCATAAAAATAACGTCGCGACGTCGCCGCCGCTACCGCCTTCAACCACCACAACACAGAGTAGAGTATCATATATACGTATATATACACATACATAATCTCGTGATTCGCCTTTATTTATGACAAAAGCAAAAGCACCCGATTTCTGGTGTATTATAACTGCTAGAAACTCCCAAGAATCGCATGACAAATTGCCGAGTTAAGAAAACTCGGCCAGATATATATCGTGTATATATAGGTACAGCTACAAGAGAGGAAGATGAAGCTCTTGGGTATATATGTGAATCGAGGGTGAATCTATCTACATAGGTACTATATAGAGAAGGAGAGAAAAAAATTATCGCTTCCTCTTCCTCTCTCTCTCTCTCTCTCTCTCTCTCTCTCTCGAGAAGGGGGGGGGGGGGGGGGGGGGGGGGGGGGTGGGGGGGGGGGGGGGGGGGGGGGGGGGGGGAAGGAGAGGTGTAGATTAAAAATACGGGTCGATCCACGCGGGACGTACACAGACAGAGAGAGCAGGGCAGAGCTTTGGTATCGCGTAAAGCATATATAGATTCAAAGCAGGTCAGGTAAGTAAAAGTAGAAAAATATACAGAGAGGAAGTAGTAAAAACGAGCTTGAAAAAAAAGAGTTGGTATTAGAAAAATTTTTTTAAATTAAAAAAATATCGTATTTAGCATGCGTAAAAGTCAGATTTAAGGAGGCTGGTTAAAGAGAAAAATAAAGGGTTGTATAATCGTGAAGGATCAGTACAGTCGACCGAATAATAATCCAGCATGTGTATGTGTGTTTGTATATACGCCTACGCTTTACGAGACAAAAAACGCGTTGGCGGAGAATCGAAAAAAAAAAATTGGGAAAAAGAAGAGAGAGGGAGTGAGGGTTGTATATCGAATGCGTAGGCGAAGGGATATATTGAACGATAGTATGAGAGATAACAAAAAAAGGGTATGGTAGAAAAGCGCCGAGATGAACGCGAGCATACGTATACGTATATCCAGTCTCAATTTTGCAAGAGTTCGCGTTTCGTATATTGACTCTGAACTCTCTCGTATGTATACATAGTATATACCCAAGGATTATATATACATACCAGTATCTCTACCCTTTCTCTCTTTCTATCTCTCTCTATCTCTCCACCCTTTCCATGCACAGTGTCACATATCGTGTTGCAGCAATCCAGTTAGCAATAATTCTAGCCACAAACTCTCCGGACCACGTCTCCTCTATCTCTCTCTCTCTCTCTCTCTCTCTCTCTCTCTCTCTCACTCTCTCTCTCTTGCTTACATTGTATCAATTTTGAGAGGCCATCATATATCCATCCCTTATGGTATATACATACATACATATACGCCAATGAGATATTATCGTTGTCATAGTCATTATCATTCGCTTAAGCTCTCGTGTCTCTCTGCATCCTCTTGACCGAGCTTTATCTCTCTCTCTCTCTCTCTCTCTCTCTCTCTCTCTCTCTCTCTCTCTCTCTTGGCCCCTTTCCATGTTTCAACCTTTACTCGCTCTCTCTTTGTACCTCCTCATCTCCTTTGGTGCTCTTTAGCGTCCAGGCAACTGCCCAACTTTACTTTGTACTTCTCTCGCGCCTCTCGTTGTCTCGCGAGCTTTCTACTATGTGCTTGCAACCTACACACATATACAGAGCAGTATTCGCTAGTCTAGGTATAGTACGCTATCGCTCGGGACGCGACTCGAGCTTTGTTACACTACGAACTTCCTCTTCGGCAAACTGTACCACCATCGTCGTCGTCGTCGTCGACATCGTCATAGTTGTCTGATCTTGAGACATGAGAGAACGAGCTTGCAGTAGTAGGTGCGGATGTGATGGGGGAAAAGGGGTATAGGTAGAAGAGGAGGATGTTCGGAGAGGAACTAGCACGAGTAGGCCAAGAATCAAAGTGAAGAGTAAGAGAGAGAGAGAGAGAGAGAGAGAGAGAGAGAGAGATGAAGAGAGAGAAAGAGAGAGAGAGAGAGAGAGAGTGAGGCATAGACTGGCTATACACGCTGGCCTCAAATCCGCTTCTGGGAATTTCCATATTCATGTACGACACGTACGTTTCGGAGAGGTTTGACAGGTTACGAAGGGGATTAGGAGAATCAGGGACAGCTGTAAAACCGATAGTATATATCTCTCTTACTCTCTTACTCTCTTGATGTCTCTTGATTCTCTTGTTCTTGCTACGTATAAGGGTTAATTTTAATGTACGTTCTGGATTAGAAATATAAGGGTATATGTTATAGGAGAGAACAGATAAGAGTTATAAAATTTAGTATTTTTCATCTTTTTTTTGATTTGTTTTGTTTTTTGAATATAAAGGGAAAAAAACAAAGTTTTTCGAAATGCTTGTCGATGAAGCGGAAAGAATATATAGGTGGAACGTTATGGGCATAAGAAAACAGTAAAAAAAAAGATACATATATGCACCTTTGGTAGCAGATGATGAATTCTATGGGATAAGGTTCATTTTTCAAAGGTTTGCTGTGCAGACGAGCATGAAATTATTTTTGCCCAACGCATTTTCATTCTTGGTTTTTTTTTACGTTTGTTTTTACATATAGGATACAAAATACATCATATATGGGTATACGATTTTTTTCTTCGAAGATACAATACTTTTTTTTATCTTCTTTGGATACGCACATTTTTTAAAAACATGTGAATTTTTTTCTTCCTATATTTTTTTTTAAACTGTGAAAGTAAATAAGTATGACCTTAGTTTATTATGTCAGTAATCAAACCTTTTGAGCGGCAAATTTAAATTTATACATTTTTTATATGGATTTACATGAATATTTAAACTTATTCATGTATAATAATATAATACTACTTAAAAATTTAAAAGTTAAAATATAAAAGCTACATATGTATAAAAATACTTAAAATAACATACATAACGTAAACTTTATAAACAATGAAAGAAATTCAATACTCCATTTGGAATTTTCTCAAAACTCAACAGCAACGACAACAAGAAAAATATCCGTTGAAAATCCATCATAAAAGATTTATCAAAAAATAAAGAAAAAAAAAATAAGAAAAAACTATTAAAAAACAAAAAAAAAAATCGGGGTAAATAGACAGTAGAAATAGAAAGAGAGAAAGAGATATATAGGTATACGTATGTATATATATGTATCCTGAGTCAACAGCGTTCTTCACATTAAAAATTTGTCGAGCCGTGCATTTCCAAAGAGCTTCGCTCGTTCGCGCGGGAGAAGAGATAGAAGGGGGATAGGAGGGAAGTAGAAAGAGAAGAAGAGGGTGTCTCGACATATCCGTATTCGATTCAGCGGAATCCACGTGCATACATAAGTTGGCGGTGGTGGTGGTGCTGCTGGTCCGACAGCTCTTCTCACATAGAGAAAAAGAGAGGATGAGAGAAAGAGAGAAATCGTCGTGTTCTATACAGCAGCAGCAGAAAGAAAAAGCCAAGGCAATCCAAGCTTCTCTCTCTCTCTTTCTCTGACTATAGGAATATAGTCAGGGATGGGTTGGAGGGTGGTAAAAACGTGTCGATGACAGGCGTCCGAAATCGTAGTCGTCCGTGGTGGTGTACAGTCCGCTCTGCCATACGATCGCAGCCTCCTCTTCCTCCTTCTGCTGCTGCTATTGCAACCCGTCACAGTCCTCTCTCTCTTTCTCACTCTCTCTCTGGTATTCCCACCCCTTTGCTTCCCAGAACCCACCACCTCCACCTCCACCACCACCGCCACTAGGAGCAATAGCATCCACAGCAGCCGGGAGAAAGAGAAGGAAGGAGGAGGTGGTAGTAGTATGAACGTTGGAGAGGGTAACGCGCGCGCGAGAGAGAGCTTGCTCCGCGCGCGCTTCTCTCGCCAGTCCGCTTGCTATCGCGCTAGAGAGATGTACGCGTATACTATATGATACTATAACTATCCACCTCTCAATTGCAGTCTCAGTATAGCAAATGCTCGCGATATAATAAACCGGTATACGAAGGAGCTAGTGCTGCGTTTGAGTGCGTTTCTTGTACCTATTATCTTATATATATATATATATATGTGCCTATTATTGTGTGTATAAAAAAAAGTGAAGTGCAACACAATATTGTGATATATATCACGATTTTTTATCAGTGCTTGTGTGCTTTGAATTAATGAGTGTGCTATGATAATGATAGTGATGATGATGGTGGTAGTAAAGAAAAATCAAATGCGGTGATCTAATTGTCACGGGCCATGAAGTAGCCCATGGATATCTTAAAAGCGAATGTTTTATATTGCGATGATAAAAATTATGTTATACACAGATTTACACGCGTAAAATAAAAGTACAATAAAAAAAACCGTGAGTCAAAATTGCGAGAGAGAGATAGAGATTGAGAGAGAGTAAGCCCTCTTTAATGGTCGATCCTTTCAAGCTGTTTTGGATCTTAACCACGAATAGTAAACTCGGTATGTTTCACATTTACCGTTTACGCTGTTTACTTCCCTTTATATGCGCCTTAGCAGCAGCAGCTGAAGCAGCAGCATTACGCTTTACTTTGGAATGGAACGCTCTTTACTTCGTGCGCACTTGATGCTTCATTTAAGTGAGTCAATTTCCTTATAAAATATAATATTTAACTAGGTGCTTATCCTATTTTATTATGTACATATATGTGTATATTCACTTGATTCTGTGTCTTCAAAATCTTTTGCGTGTATTTGTATGAGGGAATATGTGCAGAGACTCTTCTCGTGCGTGACGGCATTTCGTTAGAGAGACCAACCGCACGAGTAAGAAAATAGACGGCTTCCGAGCTTCATTCTCTCTCTCTAGGGTTTTTTTTTTTTTTAGCTTTTGGAAGTGTTCTTTTTTTTTACTTTTCTTTTTCTTTTTTAGCGAGTGACAGCCGGAGTGCATGGATTTTTAGAGAGAGAGATTTAGTGAGAATAGTGAGTGGAACTGAATTGCGAGCAATGGCTTTCTTTTTTTTTTCTCTTTCTCTCTCCCTCTGCTGAAAGACAAGAGAAAATCAGGATTAGCTTTGGGATTTGGTCTTGTGTCGTTGTACAAAAAAAAAGTACGCGTTTGTCTGATAAATCAGAATTGATTTTTCAATGTATTTGTGAATTTATGAATAAAACTCGAGAGTTTCCGATATATAGCTATAACTTAATAGGTGTGAGTAATTTGATTATAAGAGACATCGTTTACGAGTCTCGTATTTTATATCCAATGATTTGGTTGTTTTATTATACGTACGAATGAGAAGGATAAGTATGTGCTTGTTCGAATTTAAAAATACATTTGTTATTTGAGAATCGAATGCGAGTTTAATTTTAAATTTAAACACAATGTTTTTTAAATGAAGTAAATTTTGTGTTTTAAAAAGAAATTACGCTTTGAGTGAGTATATTTTAATGTTTATTTGAGTTAATTTTTTTTTTTTAATTGAAAATCGTATCAAATTTAATTAACATTATTATGAGAAAATTGAGTAATTTGATACACGAGGCATAATCTTTCAAATTACTCTATCTTATTAATAAACTATATTTTTGTTAAGCAATTTTATGATTGAGATATCAAATGTTGCTTTTTTATGTATTGGCTTGACAAATAAAAACAATATAATTTTGTATTTTTTTTATACTAGTACAAAAATAAATTGAGAAAATAAAGAAAAATAAACGATAACAGTTTCGATCATTCTATTTTGTATTTAGAACAATTTTCTATCGAATTTCGAACTTTAAGTTTGCTAAATTATTATGTGATTGCTCGGTTATTTCAGTTTTATCAATCTCAAATCTGGAGTCAATTTACAGAAAATGTTCAAAGTTAAATAGTTTTTCCTGAACACTTGAAAAGTTTGTAAAATTTTCTGAGATATTTTTAAATTAGTTTACCAATGTAACAATGTTTTAGTTACAAAAGAATTTTTTAAAACTTTTACTCACCTCAGCCGTTTAATATCTTTTTATTATACATAATTTTAATCATTTTAAATTAATACTCTTTTTATAACTTTCCTTGAATATCTAATATTAAAAATTGTAACAAAAAATTTTACTTCTTTTAAAAAAATAAAAATAATAATTAGACAAAAGAAAATCTTTATTTAAAAAAATTTCTTTGTCAGAAATCACTTTTTAAATAAAAACTTTAAAAGAGATTTTTACAATAATAAAGACGAAATTTATTCGTTTATATTAGTAATACCCTTTAGCTGACATAAGCCCCTACAAACAAACAGTCAATAACAATCGTGAGCTTTACATTTTCCATTTTCTTTCCAAAAGTTTATTTTACCGTCACGTATACCTACATTACAATAATACACGTTGCATATCAATATTTTACAAATGAAATGTGAATACTACTGTAGGGTATTGATATGCATTGCAGGAAGTAACAAAAAATCATAAAAAATTTTCATAACGCTCGTAATAAATGTATTAAAATGAAAAAAAAAAACGTATCACTACATATGAATTGGGAATGCATTCTAATAACGTGTATACGCATTCCATAATTAAATACAAATGTCAACCTTTATAAAGTGTAAACACGTGTATTTTTCTTTTCAGCGTAAAATTTTAAATTTTAATAAAAATTTAAATATAGTTTATATGAAAAAAAAATATGTAGGTACATTTATTAAAAATTCATTAATAATACATCTTATTATTAAAAAAAAATATTTTAATTTAAATTTAATTAAAATTAGAACGAAAACATAAATATATTCAAACTTTTATTAGAAATTGTACGCTTGAATTTGTAACAAAATATTTCATTTCCATTACGTTTACGGCACCGTTAGATTTAACCTTAAAGGTAAAAGTTGAAATTCTAAACCAGAGAATCAAGTAAAGAATAAGATTAACAGAATGCATTCGCCTCGTATTCTTACTAATTAATTCAAATTAGGTAAAATAACGAGTTATTCTGACGCGCAAAATTAACTTAGCTTATGTGCACACGTTGAAGTAGAGTATATCTGGGTGTGGTCAGACAGGCGCATTTAACTTCAATATAATTAATGCACTTGCTAATTTAAACATTTTTTTTTAAACGCCAGTGACCACAGTTTTAAATTCATTCTAATCACAAAATAAACTCGGTTTTAATATTTAAAGAGGTTTGCTTAATATCATAATTAACATTTAAAAATTAACAGAAAAATTCAGGCATTTTAAAAAAAAATATGAAAATATTTCCTAAAAATTGTTTGGAAATTGTTGCAGAAAGAAAAATCATTTATAAAAACATTTGCATTTACAGCAAATGGCCTCATGAATATTAACAATGTTTTTTAATAAAAGGAACATTTAAAACAAAATTTACAGATAGATTTAATGTAACCAATAATAATAAAATTTAAAAAATTTTATTAAATGTTAAAGTTTAAAAATTGAAATTTTTAAGTATTGGCTAATGAATAAATGACAAACAACTATTTATGATATTACACACGTTGTAAATTCCTAGGTTAACCTTCATTATTTAACTTTTGGCAACCTTGCAACTTTTCATTAAAAGCACTCATTATTTTAAATATTCAATATTAAACTTTCACATGAGAAAAAGTATAGGATTTATTGCACTAATTTAATGCAGTAATATTATAAATTAAATTACAAAACAAAGTATCAACAACAAAAAATTATATTTTTCAAATTATTTCATCCAATATAAAATGAACCTTCGCATTAAACTCTTTTTAAATCCCTCACGTCAGTCTAAAACCCTCAAAAATTTTCAAATTTATTTAAAAATTCATGACAATCCGTATCTCAAATCCACTTACGAAATTTAATTAAACTAAGCATACGCAAGAGCATCGGCGAGTTTTAGCAGAAAAATTCTCATCCACAACTTGAAAAAAAGAAAAAGAAAAAAAAAAAAAAAATATATTTTTTCAATTAACAGTCGAAAGCTATAGGGCAGTTATCACAGACAAACCTGTCATTTGCAGTCGGCATTTGGTAGAGCAACAAATTAACCGATATCCACTTGGCTCGTTTCAAAGTCGAATAGCGACGTTAATTGCCCTCGTAAGATTTTGAAAAGTTTAATTAAACGCCGTAGACGAGCCGAGAGCTAGAGCCATAAGGCATACTATGGTCATACAGCCTCAACTAAACTCGCTTTCTCTCTCTCTCTCTCTCTCTCTCTCTCTCTCACTCTTAAGCCGTTTGTGCGTAGAATCGCTTTGTCGAGCGCAAACAAGTAGTACATAAAGTCCTCCCCCCCCCCCCTCTATTCCACCACTCGCTTGCACGCCTCTACTACAACCCAACAAACGCGTCTAGAGGCTCTACGCAGCGCGCACTAATCTCATAACAATTAATCGCGGATCTCTCGCTTCTCTCCCTTTCTCTCCCTCTACGTAATTGGTCATTCGGATATGGCCAGGATCCTTAATTACGGCGGCTGGACGCATATTCCTTTTTTTTTCTGTGCAGAAACGCGCGTATGCAGTGCAAGCTTTGCAGTATATATATACGTGCTTACGTCCTTTCTCCACCACACACGCTATATACGAGAAAATTGAATCGAAACGAGAGAGGCCGAGCTTTAATTGCATTTCCCTTTGGCGACACGAGCGCTACTATAGAGAGAAAGAGAAAAAGAGAGAGTGGAAAGCTGGACAACAGAGAGCGCCTCGAAAAGAATATAAAACGGAGGGTCTAGGTAAAAGAGGTAAAAAGACCATTGGGTTACTCTGTGTGTGTGTGTGTGTGTGTACGAGCTTTCGAGCTTTCGAGAGCGATAATCGATTTTGAAAATATTCAACCTTTTCCCCTCTACCCTCCCTCTTTTTACCAATAGTACAGCACAGAACAGACGGGTTGTGCGTCTCTCGTCGACGTGAGTACGCGAATAGCGAGAGCTCTCGCTTATTTTTATCGACTTTCGTAAATTTTCGTTTCGTCAATAAATGTCAAAGACCTGGGGGGTGGAGAGTGAGGGGAAGGGGGGGATGAGGAGGGGTACAAAATGTACGGAACGCGTACACTTGTGCTCTACGCGACTGGACTTCGACAATGTCGTGACATAGGGTAGAACACAGCAGCAACAGCAGCAACAGCATACCTATACCCTTTTCTTTTTTTATTCTTTCCCTTCTCTCATTCCTATCGTTAAATTTTACTGCATTGCAAATTTCTCTCTCAAGCTTACGATTTTACTTTCTTTTTTTTTTTATTCTTTATTTTAGCGACGCCTTTTGTCGACTTTTAGAACTTTAGGCTGGATTAAGCTGTGAAGAAAAAAGAAATCGATTTTGGATTATTTGGGGGATATACGAAAGGAAAGGGGCTGATCTAATTTGGAAATCTGATTTTCTTTTCATGTGTGTGTGTGTGTGTTTTAGACGTATAGTATGAATTTTTCTTTTTTTTCTTTTTCTTTTTCAATTTTGGTATCCAAGGAAAAAATTTATGTTTCTGTTGAATTGTTGGTATACGTATATTTCGGTAGGAGTTATATTTTATAGATGTACGTCATTTGCATGAATTTATTTGATACGTAAATATTTTACCCGTTTACGCAGTGGGTGCGAGCGCGCGCGCGCGCGTAGCAAACATCAAAATTTGAATAAACGCGGCAGGTAGAAATACACGTTTCCGTGCTAATTAAACATCGCTTTAATTTAATATGCTACTGTAAATACATGCTATGAGAAAATCGAACAAAACTTTCTTGAACTATGCGTCATTTCTAATTTATCCCTTTTAAATAATTTTTATAGGTTTATTCAAACGATAAACACGCTTGAAAAGGATGACAAGTCAAAATGATGTTTAGCTTAACGAATGAAATAGGCTGAATGTGCGTATAGTACTAGAGTGTTTTCCGTTAAATTTGTCAGTTACGATAATTAAGTACGTTACAATTTTATTGTGAGCAATACGCTAATGGACTAATTTCTTGATTGTATACCAAAAGCTTTCTCTCTCTCTCTCTATCTCTCTCTTTTGGTCCATAAATTTTCCTAGAATGAGTTTGCGGTTCACATTAATTACATTCAAAATAGACGCGCAATATTTATCAGCTAGAATGTACAATGCCTTCTATATTCTCAAACAAGAGCTCGATTTAAGGATGAACTCGGGTATTATAATTTGAGAGCAAATAAGCCTTTTCAAATTCATAAACTATAAAAACAAAGTATACATAGTATACATTATCAAGTTTCCAATCAAAATTTGTAATATATATTTACATTTACTTCGGATGCAGCTTTTCTTTTTTTTCATTTAGTATCACACTAGACGAATGATTGATAAACTTTTTTTTTTTCAATTTTAACTTGACACGATAGATAGATAGATTGATAGAGAATCCATGTGTTTCTGAGTCTCGTGAAATTTTAAATTGATCCATTGAAAACTTCTGATGGCTCGAGGAAATGAAATTTTCATCCAATAGAACTTCTCTCTTGCTCTATATATATCCTACCTCCCCTCCTCTACCTCTATCTCCTTCTTCTTCATCTTCTCCCTCTACCACCACCCATCCTTCGCCTTCATCGAGTTCAACTAAATACACTCGCAAGCCGATAAAAGTTCAACAACATTTAAATCATCGCAATTAATCTCGCGTAATCCTCAGCTTGCAATTTCTTTTTTCTTCCTCTTTCATTTTCAGTAAAAAAAAAAAAGAAGAAATTACTCCAAACACTTAGAGATATCTTTCTTTCATATTGTTCGAAATAACGATTTGGCTTAAATAAAGCCGGAGGGGGTGGTAGTATTGTTAAGCGACTAAACAAAACATTAATCTCTCTCGTACTTTAAAAAAAAAAAAAAAGGACACCCATCTCAACTTTGTATATATCCAGCGCCAAATAAACATAAAAATCGATATAAAACCGAGAATCAGCCAAAAAAAAAAAATAAATAAAAAATCTTCCAAAGACATGCACAAGTAACCAACCAACCAACCAACCTCCTTTTCAACTAGAAAAAAAAAAAAAAAAAAAAAAAAAAAAATAAAAAAACGAACGAAACGTACCGACTCGTGAATAGCACAGACTTAACGGGGCGGACAAGCCAGTGGTGGACCGCAGAGAGCAGAGTAGGAGAGGGGGCAGGGGGGTAAGTATATAGGAGAAACGGACGTGAGGGACAAGAGAGTATATAGTATAGCGCAGTAACAGAGAGGCCGTTTGTTGGCTTTCAGCTCCATTGACAAGGCCGGGCAAAATTAATTCGGGGCAGTGGTAATTAACGAGACCCCGTGGACGAGGAGAAGGAGAGAAGGAAGATGGGCGGGATCATTGGGAAATGCGAGCAGAGTAGTATATATGCCAGGACGATCCGCGTTGCATTATCGAGGGGAGGGAGGGAGGGAGGGAGGTGGGTGGGTACGTGTATATGGGGATACATACACCCTAGTCGAAAGAGATACATTGCGGTGGTAGTACTTGGGTGAGGTATGATGCTTGTATGAATGTATGTATAAATGCATGGACCCGTGGAGAGCTTGTGTAATGTCGATACACACCAATGCACCTATATATGTATACTGCAGCTGTTATTACACTATACCAAGCTAGGGGGGAGGTAGTGTATCCTTACTCGCGTATGCTTATATACTCTGTGCTCCATTAAGACTCGACGGCTGATGAGTATTACCGTATACGGTGATTGCGCGTTTTGTTTGACAATTGCCACGAGATACGCGATACGATACCTACTAGCGACAACTAGCCTGTTCTCTCACTATAGGACACTTTGTGAATGTATATGATGGTAGTGGTGTGTAGTTGCTTTGGATATGTGTATTGCCTGGATCGGATTATAGTCAAGGGTTGAGATGTAGATATGTATAAGTGTGATATAAAAGCTGGTTTTGAGAGTTTATTTTACGTCAGTGTTGCATTTGTTAAGGTTTTTAAATTTTGCTGTAATGAACGTATTTTTTGAGAAAGAAGAGGATTTTTATTTGGGTTTAGGAGATAGGTTAAATTTTTAATTATTCGGGTGTATTACTCTTAATATAATTTTATTTTACGAGATGTTATTTATACTTGTAAGTCTTTGTTAAATACTCTTTTACTGAATTGCTGTAAAAATGAAAAATTTTCATTCGTTTTGTTTAAGTGAAAAAGAGAGTTGAAAATGTAAACAAATTTAATTAAAACTCGACGTTGAGCCGTTGGGGCTTACAAGTAATTGCTTTAGCATTACTCGGCACAAAAAAAATTTTTCTTTTTTTTTAAATTTCATTCTCTTGAATATTGATAAGGATATTTATTTAATTTACTGTAAATATATATATATATATATAAAACCTTTTATTATTTTTATTTTTCTAGTTTTTATAATTGTATTTCACGGATTAATAATAACAGCATATACTACTTTGTTATTTTTTTATTTCTTCTTTTTTATCCATTTTTATATTAAAATATTTAATATAATAGCACCATCACGTTTTAAGCTGAGCATTATAAAAACAATATTTTTTTCATAAATACTCAGCGATTAAAAATTGATAAAGTTTATTTTAGGCATACACAAAAAAAAATACTAACAAAACCAATAAATTTTAAATTAAACATAAATGAATTTTTCACGTTATTTATTGCTCCCTTTAAAAACTCGACGTTTACACACACGGCAATCATTTTCACGCATTTTCCCAGAAAATTTATATATCGGTACAAAAAAAAAAAAAAAAAAATATATGCATATAAATTTAACCATCGCGTTTTCAAGCTTCAAAAATACTTAAGCTTTCAACTCACGGATTACTTTCTCCAACCCTTCTGTTATCGTCATTCAAAAAAACAATGGCTATGGTATATTCCAAGCTCTAAAAAAGCCCAGGTTAAAATTCAGTACACACACACACAGTCAAGAGAGATCCTCTCCTTCAAAAGCAACCCGACGCAGTTATAAATCTTTCAACTATTTGTATTTTCCAAAAACACCCACACAGTCTCGCACCTTCCTCTCTTTCTCTCTTTCGCACTTCCACATTTTCTATTGCTTTTAAAAATAGGTAAAAGTAGCCAAGTGGGATCTACTGCGTATAGTATATACATCCCTACATAACAAGCACAGAAAGGTAGATATACGCGCGCATTGTTAGGGCGTCGACCGCGGGTAATCCTGTGCACACCCCATAGCTGCTACTACTACTGCAGCTATAAAATGCGTAGCCCACTGCATTCGCTCTCGCGCTTTTACATATACATATACATTTGCCCCCGAAGGTAAAATCCTTCGAGAAAGAGAGTAAAGCTTATATCCTCTCTCTCTCTCGCCCGCGCGTGGGCTTAAGCAAATGAATCCACGCGCGCCATATTCTTGTAACGAGCTGCAGTTGCGAGCTTGCGTTATACGAGAGATGCCTGTGTGCTTTACTTCTTCCTCCTTCCTTCCTTTTCTTTTTCTTTTTCTTCCCTTTTTTTTCTTCTTTTTATCGAGCAGCAACTCTTGCGCGCCGCACTTGGCTATAGCCACACACCAAGACCGCCCGCTCCAATTACTTCGCTTGCACTCTTCTGTGTATATATATATATACTATATCTCTCTCTTTCTCCTTCTTTCCACGAATGTAACACCGTTGCTGCTACTGCTGCTGCTGCTCTCCAACATTTTAAAGCTCACGAGACCGTAAAAGTGAGAGTCGTTAAATGAAAAAGCCTTTCATCGAGCCTTGCTCAACACAATGTCGACGACTGCTGCTCTTGCTATACTATATATGCTGTTATACATCCTCCTCCTCCTCCTCCTCCTTCTTTTCGATCCTCAGCTTTACCCTCCTTCCCTTCTCTTCATCCCCTTAGTCGTCCCACGTGATGCGCTTAATTTAAGCTCCGGACTCGTACAAGCGTGTATATACCGAAAGGCACTTGAAATTTTGCGAATTTATTTATGTATCGGATATCACTCCCCCTCCCTTCTTGTCTTCATATACCTACACATCGCGTCAATTGCAAGAGCAAAATGTGTATGCTTGGATGAGAGAAAAAGAGAGATAATGAATCATTTGAGTGTACACTCTTCTCTCTCTCTCTCTCTCTCTTTCTTCAGCTGCTGTTGTGTCGTGTTCTCATTAAAAAATCCGCTTTAGCCTGTTTGTAGATTTTCATTTCAACGTGAAAATAAATGATGCATCTTCCTCTCATCTCACCTGCATATGTGTTGCGTCTCATAACATCGTTTTCCTCTCTCGCTCTTGTTTATCCTTTTTCATCAATATCTTTTTTAATAATATTGAAATTCATCAGTGGAATATAGAGTGTGGGTATATATATACCGACGCTCTATTTTCACGTAAGAGCTTTATTGTGTGGAACATTAAAAGAGCTTTTAGTCAATTTATCAAGTGAATTTGACAACATGTACATATATTTTCCAATGATGTCAAAGACTGATAATAATACGTGTGAAATATATAAAAAATTTTAATGTTTGATGTATTATCAATGTAGATGGATAGATTATATATATAGATCGATCGATATGGTACTGCTGCAACCATAGTAGAATCAACACGTAGTTTACACGCATAGTTTGCGCACCCAACTCTCTGAATTATTTGAGTATAGTTCATCATCATGTACACAATAAATTCTTCTCTATTCATTCCCTCAAAACCACAAGCTATTATTACATACAAGGTTCTACGAAAGCATCTGTGAATAATTACAAAATTATCAAAAAAATAAATAAATATATATAAAATAAAATTCATTAAAAATAATCAAATATATGTCACCACCTGAGAATATAATTCTCAACTCCACTTGCAATTTTTTTTTGCACACACATCTCACTAAAAAATTCAAAAAAATAAAAAAAGAAATTTCATCTTAAAATTCAATTGAAACTCGTCAAGCTTTTTCTCTTTCTCTTTACGCTCAACGCGAGGGCACAAGCGAGCGAGCGAGCGCATTTCACGTCCGCATAGGTCTCCATTCGTCCGCGTCCCAATTTCCCGTCGCTCAACTTTTAACTACTTCGAACTGTCGCTCCCATTTTTCACTCCCTCCCCCCTCCCCCAAGAGCATATACATATAAAGAGAGAGAGTGCAACTATATAACGCAAGAGAAGAGAGGAAAAATAATACAGACACACACACATATACACACACACACACACACACACACACACACACACACACACACACACACAGTCACATGGTAGGAGGAGAAGCACTAATTCCATTTCAACTTGAAATCCTTTCGATCATTCAAAGTGGAAGGGAGAGGGGGAGGGTGGGGGGAGAGAGTGAGATTAAAGCACTTAGCAAGAACGCATATAACAGACTATGTATGTATGAATGAATGTGTGTATGTGCACCTCGAGAGCGCGTGACTCCCCCTAGTAGCGCCGGTCTAATTAGCGCTAACTCGCGCGCGTCTCTCCGCGGGCACACCGGCTTCTGTCATGAAGAAGAGAGAGAAAGAGGAAGTAAGTAAAAGTCAACCCCCCCCCCCCATACTCTCCTTTTCCGCTTGGAAAATTAAATTCATACCATTCGAAGAATTCTCAAGTACTTCTTACGCGAGACTTGTCAGCTTTACGAAATTTCAACGTAACTCGTGGCTAAAGCTTATACTCTCGTGTGCGTATATACTCTGGTTTTTTATTTTCTTCTGTGTTTCGAGTTTTTATTGTACGGCGCTTACTCTGTTACTGTTTTTTCTTTTTTTTTAAAAAAGTTCATTTACTGAGAGACATAGAGATAAAGCAGTGAAGCAGAAATTACTTGATTTTGGATATATGTTTCTAAGGCTAATGGTTGTGTATATCAATGTATATTTTCGGTTTTGTGATTATAATCTGAAGATCTTTGAGGTAAAAGTTGATATGTAATTAATTAATTAGATTAAAAGCTAGATATTCAAATGAAAGAGACAAAGTTTTATATGTCGGAAAGAGATATACATAGTTTGGATTAAACATGATATGGCGCAGCAGAAGCAAGCTCTTACGAAGTGGATTTGAATTGAAGCTCTCTGATACATATAACAGCATTACGTGTATATCAAATACAGTAATTATGGGCTTAGAAACATGCTTGTTATCGTTGCTGTTTGCTACTGCTTTGTAGAGAGAGAGAGTATAATTTTGACAACTAACTGAATGGGCTTGCTTAGCAAACTGAATCATCTTCTCTCTTCTAATTCTCGGTTCTCTGCTATACATATTATGCTTGTTTTAACGTTGATATTAATTAACTACTTGTTATGTACCTTGTCAAGGTGTTGAAATAATATGATGAAATGTGTATTAAAATTCTTGGAAATTTCTGATTTTGATATTAATTTTGTAATATATTTTAATATTTTACGTACAAAAGGTTATATGATTATTTTTCTATCGTTGAAATGTGAATATTTTTAATTTTAAAAATGTATAATAAAAAAAAGGAACAAAATTTTTGTACTTATTAATTTAATTTTCGTAAAATTAATTTTATGACTGATTTAACAAATCAAAATAAGCAGCCCTTTAGTTAGATTAAATTCGTATGTGAATCTTTTGTATTTAAATGAATATTAAATTTTAAAATATTAAAAATTCTGACAATGAGAATCAAGTTTTCCTTTAAATTTTTCAACATTATTATTATAATGAAAGAAATAATGGAATCACAAAATTTTGTCAGATTTTAATTCTGTTCTGTAAATGGTAAAGCGTGGAAAATTTTAACCAAATGATATTGAATGGTAATGCCAAGTTATAGCAAACAAACTTTCTTGATTAATTGTAATTAATATTACTTATTTACTTTTAAAACATATTAAATTTATTTATTTTATTTAATAAAGTAAAAATAATATTTTTAATATATTTTTTGTTATTAAATTTTGAGTCTCTTAACTTTTAAATTCATTTTATTTCGATAGTATTGGATATAGATACGTATAAAGTGTACAGCAGTCATATTATGTATGACTTTCATTTGAAGTTAAAATTACAAGTTTTATAAAACTGATGATGATAATAATAAATATATGAATAAAATTGTAATAAAGTTGGCATTGTTACTTACTTTTATTATCGAGAAAGCTTGAGAATTCTACAATTGTACAATTCGTATAATATAAAAGCTCGTGTTCAACAGAAATATATTCATTGTTGCTTTCAGAAAAACGGGGACACAATACTTTATATGGAAATTAGAAGATCACTTACTTTTTAAAAGTATGACTCCCAATATTAAGTAGCTTTTGGATTAAATATTTTCGATATTTCACGGAGGTTAAAAAAGAAATGTATATTATTTTTCAAATAAAACTGTTCAATCTCCAGAAATTTCATTGAATTGTGTGCAGATAGTAAAAAAAAAAAAAATGAAATTCAAAAAACCATGAACTTTATTCACACGTTATAAATGAAAAAAAAAATTTTTTTTTTTTTTGTTTTTCAATCTAAAAGCTATGAATAGTCCCATACGAGAATTTAAAAGGAAGAATGTTAACACCTTTATCCTGACGTTAATTACAACTATTCGCTTTTATTTTCCATTCACTATGAGAGAGAGAGAGAGAGAGGAAGAGCGCGCACAAAAAAATGTCACGTGTGTATGCCATCATTCCACTAACGGTCTCTCTAGCACCAAAGCTCAGAGAAAGCAGTGCGATATTTGCTTTTACAAAGCTTTTCCTTGGGTATAGTATATCTATATATACGTACATATATACGTACCGAGGATTCAGGCGCGTGACAAAAAGTCGACGAGGGAAAAGTGGCTTTCAATTTGATTTTCATTCAAAAGAGTACAACCTCCCCCCTCTCCTACTCCTCCATCAGCTACATACTCTCTCACGCTTTGTTTTCCACAATCGAGCGGACAGATAAGTGAGCGAAAGCGTGTGTTTCTCCATTCCCCTTGCGGAAACGTCGTCGACCCCTACAACTACCACAAAATACATTCGTTTCAATTTCGCGCAAGCGAAACGGCTCTCTTTTTCTCTTTCTCTCTGTACCGGGACCTCTTCTGGTTCTAAAGAGGGTTACTCCCTTTCTCTCTCTCTCTCTCTCTCTTGTATTTGTCTCTATGTAAAACGCAAAACGCGGCTGCTCTTGTTTTATCATGTTTTTCACGTCCACCTTTTCACTTTTCAGCCGTTCAACTCTGTTTTACATGCCATCTCTCATACATATATCTTCTTTCTCTCCTCGTCGTCCCATTGCTTGACTCATTCTCCTTTTTCTCCTCTCCCTATATCCTATATATACACGTCATATTCTCATCTTCTTTCTCTTGATCGTCATACAAGTACGACATTTGCTCTTTGCGAAATTTAAAGTCCTTCCTCTTGAGACGATAAAGAATAGCACAGCACGTGAAATTTGCGCACCAGCTGCTACCATACACACACGCACGTCTGCACCACGTATATTCGTTTGGCACACTTTTCGTATTATACGAGTTTCTCTCGAGAGATATCTCTCTCTTGTAAAAAGAAACGTACCTACGTCTGATCTGCCACCACTTTTCTCGATTAAACGATATATTTATCACCTCGCCTCGAGGGTGAAATAATAATAAAAAAAAAAAGGTCACCATAGGACACCACTTTACTTTTTCTACTTTTCTGTAATAATTTGTTCTTTCTTCTTTTTCTTCTTTTTTTGCTTTATTTTCTCAGCGAAACCTCTGTCTATCTTTAGAAAGAAAAATTCAGTCTTTTTTTTTTTATTTTGGTCTAGCGTTTGAATGAAAAACGTGCGTTTTTACCAAAGCTTCTTCTCTGTACTCTCTCACGCATGCACATGCATGCATGCAATCGCACCTTAACATGTTTTTCGCTCAAACTTTTCATGGTAAAATTTTCTCGTTGACCGACGCTTGAAACGCCTGTAGAATTTTTAGAATAGAATTTTGCTTTGCAAAAAAATAAAAGAGAGAGAGAGAGAGAGAGAGAGAGACAGAGAGAATGAGCTCTTTCAAGCTTGTACAAGAGCAAGCGTTTTTATCTGGTATTCAGTTGGAATATTCGTAGAGAAAGACAGAGATATAGGTAATAGTCATTCTAGATTTGAAATAATGATTATACGAAGAGCATTTAGAGGAAGAAAATAAAGGAGGGTTTCAAATTAACGTTCGTTGTAATTGCAAATTAATGTTTGGTACGAGCATCTAGTCGAATGAAAAAAAAAAAAAAAAATTTAACGTAAAAAAATAAAACAAAGAACATTAGAGCACCTCATTTTGCCAAAAAAGTAAAAAAAAAAAGAAGAAAAAAGAATATGTAAATGCGAGACAAAAGGTTAAGTATGAAAAAAAAGTAAGTCGTCTCTGCTCATTAAAAGCCCCTGATTTCTTATTCAATTTAACTTGGACAGCAGCAGCAGGAGCAGTAACAGCGCACTGCTTTTGCGTATATATCTCACGAAATGGAAGTCAACAAAAAAAAAGAAAAGTAGAAAGAAAAAAAAGGGGAGGGTAAGAAAAAAAAAAAGAAAAATAAAGAAGCAGGGGATAAAGGTAGAACAGAAAGCTATAGAGCTTGATAAACGGATCTTGCGACGACGCGGCTTGAGTTAACAAAACTTTAAGTATATAGGTATATAATACGGCAAGCACGCGTGTGGGAAAAAGACCGCTGGAAAATTCATTGATGCAGAAGGAGCTTTTGCAAAATCTTTGGGCCCTTACGTTACGTTAAGGTCCTTTTCACGCGCACAAAGCCTATCATCAAATAACAGGAGCAAAAGAAAAAAAAATAGAAAGAGAGTGAGAGAAAGAGGGGAGGAAAGCTGGAGTACACTCGCGGATGCTCACGTAAATCCCCGCGAGTGTATACTCGTATCGTGGTAGCGTTGGTGGCTCACTTCTCCTTTAAAGCTTTTCCGGCTGCTCCCTATCCTTCTCTCTCTCTCTCTCTTTCTCTTCATGACTCCGCGTTAATTCGCTGCCAGTCTCTTTTTCTCTTTCTGCGTTCTTTTTAAACTGGCACTCCGGTAATGAAATTATCGCTAACCCGTTAACTGCAGTAGTAGCAGCAGCAGCTTGCAATTGCACGACAGCAGCTAGCTTGGATATATATATACTCAACACGAAGTCGTATTCGAGCAACACGCCGCGAGTTTTTGCCTCAGTGCTTTTCTTTTACCCCCTCCGCAAGGAAGAAAAAGAAAGAAAGAGAGAGAGAGAAGTTTTTCGCCTCAAAGCCGCTGTTGCAGCAATTTTCTTACTGAACCCTACCACCGTCTGCTGGCTACTGCTACT
>JAPYZE010001769.1:0-19784 GCA_030522805.1 Leptomastidea abnormis | reverse complement strand
TGTCTCCTCAGCTTATCACAATGTATATTTTAAAAAAGTATTTCATGGCCTGATTCAAATGTTCATCGACAAAAATAGCAAAAAAGAATAAATATCATGAATAGTAAAAGATGAAGGTACTAACAAAAAAAAAAAAAAATAAAAAAAATCAAAGCTCACCAGGTATATCGTCATCGCTTACTATTTATGTTAGCTAAGCCTTACCTTTATACTCTCTATAAATAAAATTATATATTTTATAATAATAAGGAGGAAAAAAAAAGGAAAAAGAAAAAAAAAAAAAAAAAAAAAAAAAAAAAAGAAAAAAAAAAAAAAAAAAAAAAAAAAAAAAAAAAAAAAAAAAAAAAAGGGAGGAGAGGAAAAGGAAAAGAGGCATTGGACAAAGTGACAATGTCAGTATGCGTTTGCGCTTTTTGAAGGCGATGCTTGAAAGATGAAAAAAAGTTTTTTAATCGTGATTTTCTTTTTTTTTTTTTTAGGTGAAAATGAAAAAAAAAATGTATATAACCAGAAAGTGCCGCTGGTTTCGTTGTTATTGTTGTTGTTGTTATTTTTTTTTTCAGGTGAAATGGTTTGAGTAAATGGTAGGGGTATGAGAGAAAATTGTGGTGATAGGTAGGTAGGTAGGATATAGGATAGGGAATTGTGGACGCGCAAAAATACAAAAGCGTATTATTGTGGGGAAAAAAAAGGTAGATAGATATACGTGTATGTATATAATAGCTTGGTTATTTTTGGGATAAGCGTGCTAAAAAAATAAAAAAAATAATAAAAAAATAAAATAAAATAATATCCGGCGTTTTTAGCAATTCTCGCGTTTATATAGAATTGAGTGTATATATATATACATTTTTGCTCGTTTTGCAAAGCGAGAGATTGGCGATATATGCATGAATACAAAAGTACAATTGTCTATCTTTTGACTGTGTATATTTGTATATTTAAAAATAAATAAAAAATAAAATAACGAAATAGAGTGGAATATACTGAATTTTCAAAATTTTATCATTTGAATTTTGATACAAACTGTTAGCTGTTATATCAGAACAATTGTGTTGAAAATAAAGATTTAAAAATTTATACAAAAAAAAGCAACCACAATTCTATATAGTTAAATTTACCTGAAATTGTAATTACAACAAAATATCAAATTTCTAAGATATACACAAAATACACAAGAAGTTTACTCTTCAAATATTATCTAAAAAAAAAGATAAGTCAATATATATATATATATATATATAAAAATGCACAATCCAACTTACTCTTATCATAAAATCGTCCTTGCTAAAAAAAAAAAAAAAAATCCGCCTTAGTAAAGTGCTAGATTCAAGGGTGGTAAGAGTACAGGATACTGGTTGAGAAGATGAAAAACAGAGACCAGGATCTAAACTTCAGTACAGATATCGTGTAGCTCGTAAAATAAAAAAAAAAAAGGACACACATCCCACGCACAATCGTTCCCTTAGGCATTTGTGCAGGGATGAGGGGAGGAGGGGGGTATAAGAAAGATATAGAGAGAAAGAGAAAAAAAAAGGAGCATGAGAGCATATAATATAAAACAGTAGCGGCTTTCTCCAAGTATATATACCATACACAGGAGGGGACAAAATCCTCCCTGCAGGGAAAAATCTTTCATCCTTCTCTCTTTCTCTCTTTATATAGTTTGCTGACCCTTCTTAGCTAAAAACTCAGGCTAAAAACCAGCTTTCCTTTCTCCTGCGCCTGATTTTCCTTAAACAGAGATAGAGAGGATATAGATCTATTGATACTTAGACAAAGAGAGGAAAAGTCCCGCACTAAACCATCGTCAAGCAGCAGCAGCAGCTGTCTCTCGGCTTTAGCTCTCAGGTCAGCATAATACACTGTGTACACACATACTCAAAGACAGTATATGTACTTACAGTTCGCCGATCTGAAACCTGCGCGCTTTCTTTACAGCAGGGGCTCTCTCTCTCTCTCTCTGGCCTGGCGCTTATAAACGCCTGCGACGGTAGGTGTATACATATATATAGGTAGTGGGATAAACGGTGTGTGCGCTGAACTGCCGGCGCCGCTCTCTCTACTTTGCCCTGGCCTGGCTTGCTGCCGGTGTGCCGTCTCTCCATACAGTCGTGCGAGAGACCAGAGAGCGCCAGTCGACTTTCAGACGCCGCGAGCGCAACATCTATATACATGTATATATAAGTATATACTTATATACTTGTATGTTGCAGATTTATATAAAGTGTATGAAGTTACATACAGTATATTGATAATAATAACGGTTTTTTTTTATATAATAAATTTTTTTATGTAATATACATATGTGAATTTATGTGGATATTGATACTTGTGAAAGTTTGATGCAAGTATTATAGTGCAAAGTGTGTGGTATACCGATTTTTTTTTAATGCATTTTGGATTATAAGAAAAATAAAAAAACTTTGGAATTTATATATACATATATCGAGTTTCTGCAAAAAGTTTTTATCTTTTTTTTTGTATGGATGGATCGACAGACTTTGGAGAACGAAGGATTGACTTGTGATGCTACTACTACTTTATAACACTAGTGGTATTGCTAAGAGTGTGGTGTTAGAAAGGACGAGAGTGAAAAGTTGCTGGGTATAAACGCCGCGAGGTGGAAGTTTCGAGTATATGTATAGGTATGAGAGAAAATCGGTAGACTATACAGAGAATTTGCCGATTTTTCTATAGCTTTCGGGTATTAAAAAGTTCGCACTTTCGCGCACTACTCTCTCTTACTTTTTTCTCTCTACTCTTTTTTTTTTTAAGTGTCTAGTTAGAGTGTACTTGCTTTTTATGTTTTTTTGAGGATTTTTTTTTTCTTTTTAATGCAATATATCCTGTGGCGTTTAATTGCACTGGGTATATTAGACTGCGACTACGCTACGTCCGATTTTAAATCAAATACGAGAAAGTTCGATCGTTTGGTTTTTTTTTTTTTTTTTATTATAACGACTTTGGTACCAACTTTTTTTTCTTTCATCGCATTGAGTGTACACAATAAGTGCATAAAAAAATCGTCAACTAAAAAAGAAAGGAATTTGTGCAGATTTGCAAAAAAAATCGTGTGAAATTTTGTACAAGACAGGAAGGAAAATAAAAAGGTTTTTACTGTAAATTTTTTTAATACAATACAGTGTTTAGACACTTTCATTTCTTTTAAAGAATAACAATTGAAACGTCAAGCGTAACAATTTCATTCAAGTTTCTTTCTCTCTTATACAAACGGTCAACCGGAAATTCTTCAAGATTTCCTCCATCAGTAAAAAAACCCAAAAAAAAATAACCATCCTCTCCTACACCATCTCCCATCACACTTAATCCAGAACAAAAAAAAAAAAGACCATAAAAAAAAAGACAAGGCCGAAAGAAGAAAGAGAGACGAGAAGGATTTGCAGCGTCGTAACTCGCGTAAAGAAAACTGCCGTAGATAAGGCACACACAACCTTTCCATTCCTCTCTCTCTTTCTCTCTTTCTTCAAGTAAAACAATAAAGAAAAGAAAAATAAAAAAAAGATCAAGACCCAATTTACACCAAAAACTCTCCATTCTTCTTTTCACTATAAGTATATACTAAAAAAGAAAAAATAAAGATTGGGTGTACAATATACATACTTAAGCGTTGAGGTGAAACGAAATAACGTAAATTACGAGTGTATACATATATAATATATAGAAGGTGTGAGAGCCGCGTTTGGAGTGAGAGAAAGAAAACGATAAGAAAAGAAGATAGTAACGTAACCTGTATTAAAGCGCCACTTATCGTCGCCGCATGCGGAAAAGCCTAAAGTGTAGAATTAATCAGCAGGATACTTGCTTTGAATATAATATAGGTACCGTATAGGTATATATAGAGTTAGTGTGCTAAACCGCTATATGTGTAGGAGGGGGGGATTTACTAATTGCAAGATCAAGTAAGATCCGTGGTATATAATCTTCGTATAGTTGTGCTCCGTTTTTTTTTTTTTTTTTAATTGGATTAGTATTTTTTTTTTTTTATATTTATGCGAGTTTTTTGTTTCTGTAATCAGCTGTTTATGAAAAAAAAGACACAACGCAATATATATTAGTTATATATAGGTATAAAGATATAAATCTTTTGTATGATAAGAAAACAGACTTTTTTTTTTTTATAAAATCAAGTATTGCGATCGTATATTGAGATAATTTTATGTATAATAAGTGTGATTATTTGTGTAGGTGGTTAAGAAAAGAAAGAGAAAAAAAAATAAGTGATAGGAAGAAACTGTTGTTATTCTATTCGTGAAATTAAATTATAAGTTTGACTATAGAAAATTTTCATTAACCCTACGACATTTTTCACCCGGTTTCATAAAAAAAACCTATCAGTTCAATAAAAAAAATTTTTTTTCTCGGAGCAGACGCAAAAAAAACAGCTGAGTGGTATCATCACACGAAAAAAAGGCTCATACTCCTAAAGATAAAAAAAAAGGGTGATACAAGGATCGATACAAAAAAAAAACGTGGTCCAATACCTAAACATCTCTCCTTCTATACTCTAAAGGGACACAATCAGCACTAGCATCAAGTACATATACACATACATACACACATCAAAGAGCATAAGGTCATCAGTCGCTCAACACACAGGTTATCCACCAATATTCCTTCCGTCCATCATGTCACACGTTGTGTTTGTCCTTGGTTGTTAAAAGCACATACAGTGTTGAAGACGTAGAAAAACAAAAATAAGGCAAAAAAAAAAAATTTTCCTTCAGAAAAAGAAATATAAAGAAAAAGACATCGTTCTTTCGTGTGTATTTTTCGCTTATACACGAGAGGGTGGTTTGATATATAAAGATGGGGGTAGAGAAAACCTAAGAGGGGGAAGATCGTAGTGGTTTGATGGTGGTGGTGGTGGTAGCAGGAGAAACACGACAACAACGAAAAGAAGAAGTAGAAGAAGAAGAAGGGGAGTTATAGAAATCGATGAGGGGTGCGTGCGTGTTTTGTGCGTATAGGGATATATAGTATATCTTGGAGTTATATAGGAAAAAGTTGGTGAAGCGCGTGTTTGGTCTTTTATATATAGATATAGATTAGGAGCGAGGGAGAGAGAGAGAGAGAGAGAGAGAAAATTGTAAGAGAGAATTAAGAGGGGATGAAGTAACTGCGTATAGGGACGAGAAAAGAGAGAATATATCGTTCTGATGAATCAGTAAGGGCGAAATCAGCCCAGAAAGTATACTATACCATACTATACTGCTCTGTTACTGTCGCTGCTGTTATACCTACTGCGTATACGCCTATAAGCTTTGTTTACCTAAAAAGCTTAAGTTTATACTTGCAGAGTATGTAACAGAGATATATCTATATATTTATTTTTACTTTTATTCTAGTGTTTTTATAAGTACACTCACTGGAGTTAAGCTGTAAACGATAAAAAAAAAAGAAGAAAATAAGAAAAAGGACGACCACAGGATTTGAGGAGATCGACACGGATCGTACACCTGCATTATTGAAATTGTAACCAAGAGATATATAGAGAGATAGATAGATCTGTATGACCTGTATACAGAATCTGCATTTAGTTTCTCTCTCTTAGTAGTGCTGGACTCCTTTGCTTTTGCTGTTTCTCCTTTACTCGAGATGTGAATTATTTAGTTGTTGAACACACATATATATACAAACATACGAGGAGGAGAGGAGAGACCAAGGAGTAAAAGGGACTATTGGATATACTACTACTACTTACTACATACATACTACTACTACGAATAACGTGTGTTTCTATATGTGTGTATATTTATGTGTTTAGTGTAAAGTGTATGTGGTGCGGTGTTTATATAGATATATATAATATTGGAGCAAAAAAGGAACGAGGACAACTGGAAAATCATGTTTGCAGGTAAGATATATAATATATGTTTATAAAGTCTGTTAGTGAGTGAGTGAGTTACGAATGAGAGAGGTGTGTGCGTGACTGAGTTGTATATTTACTATCTTACGTGTTTACAAACACGCGCGTTTATACGCATGTGGAAAAGGCTTTAATATAAATATAAGTAAAAGAAATTTGTATGAATTATTATTTTAGTTATAGCTATATATAGAATTATGTGAATTCGCATGATTGACTTTTGTAATTTCGGAGTCATATAGATCGCGAATAGGTACATGATTATAATTTGTTTGATAGAAAGTTTAAATCGTCAATTTTATTTTTCAACTTTAAGTGTATTGTATAATAGATAACACTTGATTATATCGCTTGTAAATTAACACGCGATTTTAGAGAGAGAAAAGTTTTTGACTATATAAAAGTAGGGGAGTTTATCTGTTATTTGTTTTGTTATAGAGTTTACCAAAAGAGATTGTGGATTTAGAAACGAGAGAGTAGTATAGGTAAATGTATCATCGTATCCACTATAGTCTCAACTTTGGTCTCTCACATGGTTTGTTCTTGAGTGCATAATGGATGGGTCTTTGCAAGCTTTTAAATGCGTCTATGTATAGTCTAAATGTATGTAGTGTGGGTATAATTTAAACGAGATGACATTCGTTTCTCTCTATAGATATGATATAGTCATCGGTATAGGTATAAGCGTGTGTCTTGGGTAGGTATTAATTTATCTTAGATTCTATGGTTATGTAATGCAAAATAGTGAATAGATAATATAGGTATGTGTTAAGTGATGTGTATAGGTATATGTATGTTGATTATAATTGTGATATTTTTAGAATTTAAAAAAAAAAAATTACGTCTTTTATGCTTGATGGTATTGAAGATGCTGAGATTAAGTTTACGTTTGGTTTTACTTAAAAGTAAAATGGTTTTTGTTAAGCTTTTGGAAAATTTGTTTTTGAAAATTTAGTTTAAATATATGTAAGAGGATTTATTTTAATGTAGTTCAGGAAAATTGAGTTTCAATGTTTAAAGTCTTAAATTATAAATTTGATTAAAATGTTTTATTCTCATCTTTAATATTTATTTAAGGCAAATATATTTTAAAGATTATTCATACTTAAAGAAATATTTAAAATTTATAAAATATTGTAATTCCGTAACGCATCAGTAATACCATATCTACAATTCCAATATAAAATCACTATTCTTATAAAAAAACACAAATAAAATAAAACTAAATTATATTCTTAAACTCAACATTCAATTTTTTCCACAAAAAAAAAAAATCAAAACTAAACAGAATAATAAACCAAGCAAGACAACACAACAGCAACACAGTCGGTAAATTAAGCGTGACATATACATGCCTCTCCTGAGCCGCGCATAATTTTCCGAATCCGCGAAAAAAAAAAAAATAAAAAAGAAGAAGCCACAGATGCGTCACAGTAGCAGTAGTATGTGTATGTATGTCTTTTCCAGTTCGCATTAGCAATGTGAAAGGAGGAAGGGGGAAAAGAAAAAAAAAATCATGGTTAGTGTGTGCGCATCTGGTGCGTCTAGGGAGGAAAGAGTAGAGAGAGAGAGAGAAAGAGAGAGAGAGAGAGAGAGAGAGAGAGAGGCCTTTTCTACTCCTATATTTTTCGGCGGATACGAGATACACGTCGTGCATTTTTCTGAATTACACACGACGCGAAATGTGTACTATATGCAGAGATTAGAGGGTAAGGTTTTTTTTATCAAAAATGGGAACATCTTTTTTTTTGGAAGATTTAGGTACTTGTATTGGATTTATGTGATGTGATTAAATTAAGTTGGTGTAGCTTTGAGTTATTTTAAATGGAATAAATTTGATTAGGTAAATTGTTTTTAATATTTTCATTGTTGATCGTAGAGCATAATCAATTTTTTTAAGGGATAATAATTGAATACAAAAACGAAACGTAACTCTTTTTTTTATTTTTAATTAAATTTTTCGATTTTTAATTTTATATAAAAATGATTTCACAGGTATTATTTTTAATTAAAAAATTTTATACATTACAATTAAAATGCGAGTATACTTTTTAATTAAAATAATACACCCATCTGGTTTTTTTCCATACCTACGTTAGTATGCGGTTATAAAAAAAAAATGTAAAATAAAATAACCGCAGTAACGACAATTTCTGATAATGAAAAATATTTTTAATTTATCCAAAAAAAAAGAAAGAAAAAAAACAAATTTTTTCTATATCCTACTCATCTCTTCTATTACTTCAATCACAAATAAAAAAAAAAAAATCAAATCAGCTTAATGAAGACTTTTAATATTGCCTTGAACGTACGTAGTCACGTATATAAGCTATACACAAAGTCAAAAAGGAAACCGATACGAGGTATCTCGTCCGCCCGCATATTTTATTAAAGCGTCACTTGAAAAAAAAAAAATCCTACTCATAGTAGCTTCATACGTACACTTCATTATTACACTCTTACTCACTGAGAAAAAAAAGAATTTCAGAATAAAATAAAAAAAAAATCGAGTCATACACTCGTTACATTAAAAGACTTATCGATTATTGCTCATTATCAGTCAGTAAGTTACTCATCTAAAAGTAAATATATAATAAACATAGATCCAACAATAAAAAAAAAAGAAGAGGGGAAAAATAATCATTTGTAATAGCCACGACAAACGCTTATACTTACATCCTATATAATATGAAATAATAAAATCACGTGGTCTTTAATCTCAGATCTCCACTATAATTCTCGCATATAGATTTTATTACATGATTACTTCTCTTTCTCTCTTTAGCCACTCTTAGAAACTCAAGTTAATGTTTGTTTCAAAGAGTCTCATCGCGTATTCATATACTTTATTATTTTTTTCTTTTCATTCTATGTTGCTTCACAGCCTAAAACTGTGTCAGCAGTTTTTATGCAAAGATATACTTTATTTTTTTTTTATTTTTTATAAGCTATTCAGCATATTTATATGTACATCCAGACTACAATAACTGTAATTTTTTTTTTCTTTTTTTTTTTTCTGTAATTTGTTTTACAGATCGTAAAGCTCAGAGAAAAACAGTACCCATATTTCATGACAGTGTATTGTTAAGAGACTAAATTTGATGTTACCAAGAATTTGTCGTTGTTATTATCGGTTTAGCAATGAAACAGTCAGACGGAGAAAGACAGGAAGTTTGTGTTAAAAATAATATTGTTTCTCAGTAAATTAACCTGATGTAATTATCTTTTTTTTTCTTTTATTATTTTTTTTACTTGTATTTTGTAATAAGCTTTTTTAACTTTTTTTTGATAAAAATCTTAGGATATGACTTATATACTATTTAATTTCTCTTTTTTATGTGTATGTTAGGGGATTTCACGTATGCGAGAAAAATGATAAAAAGGGAGAGAGAGAAACGTTAATCTCGACGGTACATCATTTTTAAGATGAATTTATGTGCCGTATATAGTAAGGATATTATATATAGATACTTACTTGATGGAAATATATATAATATAACGTATATTAACGTCGCATGATTTTATGAACTTTCAAAGCAGAAGAAGATCGATATATAAATTTACGTATATAATACATATATCCCTATCTTTATCTCTTCATATACACACATTCACGTTTTATTAACGTTATTAATAATTTATCCATTAAAATTTAACGTCTAATAAAAATCGTTTAAATTAATGTCAATCACATATTATACATATATACAAGTATAAAAAACGGAAATATCAATTAAAATACCATATAAAAAAAATAAAATTAAGAAAAACACACATTTACACACAGTTGTAATGAAATACAGTACTTTGAAAAAAACTGCAATCTCAACAAGCTCAAAGAGTTCGAAAGCCCAATCGTTTTAATTAAAAATCCGACTCTTTCTCTCTCTCATATATTCTAACTAAATCCGTCTATATCTATACGATTTTTCTTCAAACTCCCATACCAAAAGACACCTTATACTATATACTATATACACCTGACATTTCCTAGAAAATAAAATAAAAAGCTTTAATCAGCTTAATCCTTTCTATCTCTGTATATACATATAGTACTCGGTGACTTATTAAAAGTGCAACAGTATAGATATATAAATATAAGGAAGGGAAAGTTTTTCTTTACTTCTAATACTATATAACTGCTGCTGTTGCTGAATTTCTAATGCAACTTTCACTGCGCTTTTATGTTTATAAGAAAACGAAAGAAAGAAAAAGTAAAATTGCAATATGTACATATAACAGACGGATATGTACTTGAACAAAAATTTTTTTTGTACTGTGTACTCGTATATATATTTATAATGACGTTACAAGAGGATGTAAGTGTATAGTGTACATATATGTACGTATATTGAATAATGAGAAATCAAGCTGAGAGAGAGATAGATCGTATATAGAAATCTTACGCCTGCGGGGATATGTGTAGCTGTTGCAAAAGACGAGTATATGCTATATATATATATATGCTATATGGGTGGTTCATAGTATTTATATATAAGTAATGTCGATGTTAGAACAACGAGTGTATATGTGTAAGTATATTATACCCGCATATTATGTTCGGAATGCAATGAGTGTCACGTAGAAGATAAAAAAAAAAGAAATGTAAAATAAGATTCTGCAGTAGTAGTACTACTACTGGTGTTATGATATATATTAGCTTTTGATATAAGGTGTTATTGATTTAACTAAATTTTTAGTACGTGTATTTTAATTTAAAACAAACGTATAGTCAGGTTAAAATTATTTAAAAAAAAATAACGAGTCATCATTCAAATTTAAAACAAATTTAAAAAAAGAAGAAGGAATTTTTTAAATGATAGGTATATTATAAATAACGTATTATTCACACAATTTTTCTTTTAGCGATAAAAAAAAAAAAGAAAGAATAAGAAAACAAAATCTTAACTACCATAGTCTCCTAAAAATCTATCCTCTATTTTCGCATAGCCGATATCAATCGTATATACAATTCACTAGCAATCTCAATTCCCGCATTCTCCTATACATCCCAGAGAACCTATTTTTATTTTTTTTTTTTATTTAGTCCTTCGCTATTGTCAATCGTCGAACAATAGACTTCGAATAGCGATAGTTTTGGCTAGTCTATCCTGGTACTATACGTATATACATACACAGCATACAACTGAGAGAACATAGGACAAAATCAGGCCTGCGCGTTAATTAGGCCGAGGTATAGGTGTATGTACATTGAATTGAGCTTTTCGTCGTTCTCCCCCTCTCCTCCTTCAGGTTGTAGTTAAGTACAGTAGGTAGGGTGTATATATATATATATATATATATTAAGCGGCCTGACGTTTTATCCGGTTTCGAATTAGCATCGTGCACACTGTGTGAATTAACAGAGAGAAAGAGAGAGAAGAGGGGAGAGGGTGAGGGGGATAGGGAATGGTGGTACGAGAGAGATAAGCCTCTATTTTCTCAAACGAGCACGTGTACCACACGTACATATTAAAACCTACCATCTCAAAGAAGCACACACATACACACATACATATATACAGCTGGCAAGAATTGAGCTGACTCAGTTTTGCTCCTCATCAAGACACACACACACACACACACACACACACACACACACACACACATCAGAGATAATATAACTGCATCTTGGCTCTCACAGATACATCTAAACACACATAATATTACACATATTCCTACACTACCATATACTGGATATAGAAAATGCAAATCCTACATAGAGACTCATCAAGAGCCTAATGCGTACATATACATATAGCTACCTCCAATCGTTCCTATCCTACTGCTCTATAGCGCTCATCAAGACAACCACTACCACTACCTTTAATCCCCTTTCCCCCCCTCTTCTCACCTGCTCTCCTTCGTCTCTCACATCCCAACCATACTACATCGCACCTCCTTATTCTCAACTGGAGCACACAACGACGACGACAACGACGACGACTTTGCGCGCCTGCGACAATTACGCGAGAATAAGGTGCAGTAGGCAGGCAGGCTTGAGTATACGAGAGAACATATCACACACGTCTGAATTATTTAGCGCGAGATGTGTAAGTATGTATAGGTATAATATATTAGAAACAAGTCAGCTTCCAAACGCAATGAGTTTTCTTGAAGATCGCTCTATATAGATATAGAAGTACATTTATATACATGTATTATGGTATCTATGTATAGGCTTGCTTACTGCAGATCTCTCTTGTGAGACAACTGCATATAGGCGCTAATTTATATGTAATTACGGGCTTAAGCTATATATCTATTATATAGGTATAGGTATATAATATACTTATAGAGTAGCTATGGGGATATAAGCTGTGTATGTATACGCGAACGCGAACGCGAACCTGGTGCTAGAAAGGCGCGCAAAGAGAGAAAGAAAAAAAGAGAGAGAGACTGCAGATATATTGGTATATGTATACCGTATAGTGGGAAGAGAAGGACGAGTTATGTATATAATATAGGAGAGGATAGCGGTTGTAGTTAGCGAGGAAACTCGCGTACACTGGTATTATAACGGTATAGTTTTGTGGCTAGTTTACTCTCTTTTTTCACCTTTTTTTTCTGTTTTTTTATATTTTAAAAGGTTTAGAGAAAGAAAAAAAGATCGGTAACGATGATATGAAGGTGTTAGATCTATATCGATCTATATACCGATCGATATGATCGGTACAATCGAAATGATACGGATATGTTTAAGTATGTAATTTGGATGTTTTGGGTATGTTTATATAGGTATATAGGTATCTATATGGGTTATTGGGAATTGTTTTAGCGAATATAATTGTTGTTATCGTATGGATTATATTGTTTTGAGGATAGTAAATATAGGAGAGGAGAACGTGTGTTTTCGGTGGGTATTTAATGATTATGTGTATTTGTTGTGAATCTACATTATAACGATATAATAGTTAGAGAGATGTTAATGGGTGTATAGAGAAGCTAGATATTCTTGTTTTACAAATGTATATACATATATACAATTTATGATTGATCGATTTTGGTGTTTACGTATACATATGGAGAAATGAGAGAAAGCGTGGGAGAGATAGAGAAAGGTTTTGTGTATAATTGCGGATGTATGGAATTTGCTTTATATAGAACATATTATTGTGTTGTTATACACGTACTTGAAATGTAAAACTATGCAACTTTATTATATGATTATATAATATTGATGCGTCAATGGTATAAAATAGGAATGTATATAGGTATATTGTGTATATTAGACTTATATTTACGAATATATACCAATAGCTTTTTATTATCTTCGATTTCAATACCGATTTTTATCATTTTTTTATTTTATTTTATTTTTTTTTTTATTATTATTTTTACCGCATCCAAACGTATAATGAAAAATAACTCTTGAAAATTAAAAGAGAGGACAAAAAAAAAAGGAAGAAGAAGAAAAGAATAAAAGGTGGGTTATATTATAAATTTATTGCTGATAAATTATTTGCATTTGATCGGGGATACCGAAAGAAGCTAGACCGACACCGAATAAATATTTGAATTCAGAACAATATTTAAGTAAAAGGTGACCAGAAAAGAAAGAGATAGATATATAGAATGAGATTTTATCGAGTGTTTCTAAGAATGGAAATGAGTATAATGAGAGAAAATTAAGAATAGCTAAAGAGGTCGTCGTCGTCGTTGCTTACAATATAACAAGACGTTTAAGAAGAGTATATAGTCGTTTGAAAAGCTTGCATATAACGGGGTTTTATAGGAGGTGCTATGGTAAATAAAATAAAACAAAAAAATATAGAAAGAGGGTGGTAAAAGAGAATCTGCAAGAGGAACAGGAAAGTTTTAAGGAAGTTGAGAGAATGACAAAAAAAAAGAGAAGAAGACGAGGGATATGACGATTGTTGGAACGGAAAAAAAAATTGTGGGTAAATACTTTGAGGATGAAAAACGATGAGATGGATAAAAATTAAAAAATAAAATAAAAATAAAAATAGAAAATAAAACAAATACAGATATAGAAAAACACCATCATTTTTTTGTTTTTATATGGTGTATAACGAGCAAACACCCCTGCATTTCATCCTTCACAGATTTTTGTTCAAATGCACAATCCTGTAACACGACAACTCTATATAACGCAGGTATATTATACCCACAAACGATCTTTTTCTTTTTTCCTACTACCTTAACCACAAAGATCTATTTTCATCTCACTCTCTTTTTCTCTCTCTCTCTATTTTTCACACCCAACCGCACTTTCATAGAAAATATTTTTATATGTACATGTGCGTGAACGAAGAGTATTGTCAACAAAGAAGTTCACCACAAATATATATGTAAGCACGCAGCGTAACGGAATCTCTCATTCTCTCTCTTTATCTCTCTCTCTCTCTCTCTCTCTCTCTCTCTCTCAAGAGAGAGGCGCGAAAATACCAAGGCTCGATAATGACGTCTTGGTTAATGAATGATCGGTCTGTTAAGCTTATACCTTCCCTCTATACACTCTTTCCCCCTCCATATCTATATATTTTAACTCGTAACCCCTTGCTTGTCAGCAGCTTATTTTGTTTTGCGGTAATAACGATAGTATATAGGTACATATAGTATACCTATATAAAGCTGTGTTATTAATCGCAGTATTCTCTCGATGCGCCATAGAGATACGTGGTTTCATTGTATTTTAAAGTCTTTTTGTTCTCGCTATATATACATGTATGTGTATGTGTGTATGTGCTTTTTGTTTTCACTATACCCACACCTTCCCACTTTTTTTTTCTTTTCTTTTGCTATAGAGTATACATGTAGCGGTTGCAATTAATTTTCTACTGGAATATATATAGGTATATACGTAGGAGAGGAGAAAGATGTATCGTGGGTAAAAAGCTTGCAGTTCTTTCTCTCTTTTTTAGCGATACCGCATATAACTATATCTATATATAATTCTATTGGGTTGAAATAAGATTTAGACTTTTTAGTGATGGACTTTTTTTTTTTTATTATTGGAATTTCACCTGCAGAAGCTTTACTGTTTGTTTGTGTGTGGGAAAGTTTAGCTTTCGATTCTCGGATTTATTAAATTAAGCTAAATTACTTTTGCTAGACGAGATTGATATAAAATAAAATAAAATGATTGTATTGATATTCGGTTTTTTTATTTTGTTTTCTTTTATATTTCAAAATATAGCTTAAATTTTATAAGGAATTAATTGAATTACCAAAAATTTGTTTTCAATCGTTATAAACAACCACAGAGAATACGACAGAAAATTTTTTATCTCGAGACAATCACGTAACAGATTGCCAATACGAAATATGTATAAAAACGTAGAAACGTAGAGTAACATCGTCAATACCACAAGAGAAATATACATTTCCCACATTTTCATTCAATTAACACGTGTACATGTACGCTACTACAGCATATATATTATAGAGACACGTGAAAATCACATCACTTTCCTGCAAGCTCTAACTCAATTCGATTAAAGCTTTCACGTTCGATCGATTATTCTCACTTTCGCACGTGTTAACAATATAACTCAATGACACACACACAAATGAAAATCTCTAAACTATATATATATTATGTAAACACTGAAAAGTAATTTCACATTTTTAAAAGAACAAAAATCACGTATTCTTAAAAAAAAAAAACAAAGATCTTGCGCAAGTTGAAGCTTGCAGCTTTAAATCTTAGAATAGAAAATAGATGTTTAAAAGAAAAAAAAAATGGTAAAACAATCGTGAGTTTAAGTGTTTAAGTAAAAAAAAAATAAAATAAAGGTTGGCTCTGATAAGAGTATAACAATGAACGAGCACGTTTGCACGTTTCGTCTTTTACGTGAGAAAGCTGAATGTATATAATATAGTGTATATTCGTTTAATGAGTGTTAAAAACGCGACGAGGGTTTTTCTTTATCTTTCTTAACACTGACGCGTCTATTACTCTTTTCTCTTGGTGACTTTAAAATACTATATATATATTCTTTGTCATTTCCATCTACAGCTTATTTCTCTTCCTATTCTCTCTCTTGATTATTTTTTTTTTTTTTAATGTGTGTATGGAAGATATATACGACTTTCAGCTTTTGTAGTATAGCCTTGCTTAATGTTGACGTTTTGTTGATTAATTAAAAAGGCGTGGTTTGGTATTTATTTATACAGATTTATGTAAGCTTAGATTGTTTGTTTGTTTGCTTGTTTGAGAGATCTATAGGGCTACTTTAAATTATATAGCTGTTTTCTTTTTGCGGATACTTGAATCTGTTATTTTTTTATTGACATTTGTTTTTCCTTTTTTTAACTTGAGTATAATATCAACTGGGTTTGAAGATATATATGTTGAAGTAAAAGGTAAAGGTGTATCTAGCAAAAAAAAGACTGCGAGAATTGCTTTTAAACGAGAGAGAGTTGGATATTGGATGTGAGAAGAGAGAAATGGTACATTTTTATTTTTTTTTTTTCATCAGTATTCTCGTTTCGATTTTTTCGAATGCGGTTAGAAAAAAAAGAAAGAAAGAACAAGCCGATATTTTTCAAATAAGTTTTTCCTCGTGTGTGAAATGTTTATCGAGGAAATAAATACGGTGGTTATATATTAGCTTTATTTGGTAAAAGGGGAGGAAGTGTTTTTGGGGAAAGAAGAAAATTGATACGTACGTACGTGAGAGAGAGAAAAAAATAAGAAGAAAAACTTTTTAATTCGAATGAATAACGTAAGGGTATTTACTGAGTGGCTATTTTTTTTTTAACTTGGATAAAATTGATTGAGGAAAAGTTTGTGTTGAATTCGCTTGGGATTCTCTCAGCAAGAAGAGTTTTTGATGAAAACTCTTTTTTAATAAGTACAACAAAACGCTTTTATTATTTTTCCATTTCGAATATATATGAAACGAGAGAAAGAGAGTAAGAGAGAAATTCGTATGGAATATACGTCAAAAATCAAAAGCAAACAAAATTTCAAAAAGTATTTCATAACAATTTTTTTTTGTACATGAACGAACAATCAAAAACGACAAAAACTATTCAAATATAAGAGTGACAAATTAATATAAAAGTTTAGAAAATCCAATACAAAAAAAAAAAAGAAAAATTGTTGACAGAATGAATAGGTTGTATCGTTTATTATTTTAAATTTTCATGAAATCTATATCTGAATGCTGTAGCTCATCGTTAAATTGGTACAACTTGACGTGAAAAAAAAATTCAAGGTGACTATCTGATTTTCTCGATATTTGTTTTATTTCAAACGTTTTAATTAAGAAACTGTAAATAGCGAAAAAGTAATTAAAGTATCGATTTAAAGAAAGAATTTTTTTTTTTTTAATTTCAAAGCTTCATTACGATTGAATTTTTTACTTATCGCTTTTTCTCAAGATCAGCACATAAACTCTAGATACATAAATATATATGTAACTCTGACTTTAAAAATAAAATAAATGATCCTATTATAACACCACCTCAATAATAATAAAGAATTAACTATTTCCTTGTATTTTTTAAAAAAAAACTGCGCCTTAATCTCAAGAGCTTTAAACGTTTTAAGTAACTTCTTCAAACAATCTTATAAACCAGTCTCAGTTTCTTTTTCAGTTAACCCAAAGTTTATATACATATACTCCCAAAAAACTAAAGAGTCACTTTCTTCGTCCTCCCTTCCATCTCCTTCTCACCCTTAATATTTTAAATCAGCTAATTTTATAACTACGCATAATTACTCATAAGTACACGTCAAGCGCGATAAAAGCTTTTAAAAAGCCTTCCGCTTAGAGCTTTTTCTCTCTCTCTCTCTCTCTCTCTCTCTTTTTCTACCTTACACATAGTTCAACCAAGTCTACGCTCATTTGAAATTACAATTTTCGCAACAGCCGTATAACTCTTTGCCATCAACCTTCTTCTTTCCTTCTACCATATACTATATATATAGCTTCACCTTCTCTTCTTCTTCTTCTACTACTAAGATGGAAAAATCGATATGCGCGTGAGCGTTCGCGTACAAATTTATCGCGGCCGAATTTTTTTTTTTTTTTTTTATATACCTTTTCCACCAACCAACCAACCCGCACCTTACAGTCACTGCAAGCTCCTTCTTTCTGAGTAAAGGTAGCTGGGCCATATCGAAAGAGTATATACGCGACGCTTCTCGCGTTCGGTGCAAGAGATCGGAACTATATGCGAGTCAGTAAGTGGAGCATACAGAAAGAGAGAGAGAAAACGAACCTACTCTCTCTCTCTCTTACTCTCGCAGATCTATGCCAATTTTGCCGCACCGCGACTGAATTATTCAAACCCGACGCGCCTCTCCGCGTATTTTTTCGCGGCTATATTCACTCCCCCACCCTCCTTTTATATTCTACTTGAATGTGTGTTCCATCGGCTCTTTTACGATTTTTTTTTTTTTTTTATTATTTCAAGACTGCACTTTTTATATTCATAGTGAAAGAGAGAGAGAAAAAGAGAAAGGGGAAAAAATGAAGATGAAGGGTACCTATACCGTTTTATTATTCACAAGAGCTTTAGCTAAATACCGTTTGAGGTAAAATGAATATAACACTATATGACGCTCTTGTGAGAACAATTTTTTATTTTGTTACTTTATATATAGTGTGTAGTTATTATTTTTTATTTTTATTTTTTTTTTTACTTACTTATATTACTTATAGCGGGTAGTTTCTCGGTAAAAAAAAATTGTTGCGCGCCAATCCCAATTTCATCGATTGCATTTTGTATACTAGCGGAAAAAAGAAGATAAGGAGAGAAAAAAAAAGGACCCGGTGAAGCGGTAAAAATTGTAATTGCTGGCTAAAATGTGAGGACGGCGAAGAAGAGGAAAAAAAAAAAGGAGGTAAAAGAGTATAGAAAAAAAGAGAGAGAGAGAGAGAGAGAGAGAGAGAGGATAAAATGGATGGGTGAATTGATCGATTAATTTATGCAGTAGAATTTGCATAATGACGCGGAATTATAATTTGGCCATTTTAGTGATGTGTTGCGTATATGTATACTTGAGAGAGAAGAAGGGAGAAGTGGAGGGTGATCTAATGTAATTTTGGAGGGGTGGCTGACTATATAATATACTGGATTTTGATTTTAAGTGATATGAGCATTTTATACATTTCTGATGTATTTAATACGAGCTTTAATCGATATTGGCATGCGGTTTGTTGTTATTGTTGTTATTTTTTTCTTATTATAGTTACGTAATTTTGGGGGTTGGTTATAGAAGAACGTATTAATCGTTCATTAATGGCTCATCAATATACGTTATAATGAAGATCATCTCCACTAAAGCCCGTTGAACTAAAATATTTCATTTTCTGTGGTAATAGTATTTGTATTTCTCATTTGATATTGAATTTACTTTAGCTGTGTATTACAATAGTAATTAAATTGGGGTAAAATAATGAAATTCAATTTTGTTTTCATACTATATGTATAGTATGTAATAATTGTTATTAAAATTTTATATCCTATATTGATTATATAAATTTATTATATGTATAGGGTATACACGTATACATACAGTATAGACAAAAAGTGTGTTTGTGTATTGTATAAAAGGTGTATTGAAACATTATTGTTACTATAAAGTTTAAATTACGAATAATGTCAGAATTGTGAAATTTATGGAAAAAAGTTAAAAATATTATACAATATATACATCAATTGATTAAATAAATTTAAAATATTAAAACAATATATATATATATACACATTATGTTATTTCGTATACATGCTGAATATGCAACTTGATTGAAATTGAATTTTGTCGAAAATTCATAATTTTCCAAAATTTATACAAATGAAATTTACTTTGATACCTATTATATATATCTACATACACTCACATATAGAATACACGTTATATACAAGAGAGAGAAACTTTATAAGCTTCGCTAACAACGGCATATATATATATATA
>JAPYZE010001768.1:0-19784 GCA_030522805.1 Leptomastidea abnormis | reverse complement strand
ACACAGACTTTACAAAATAATAACATTATGATTCAAAAATATATATTATGTAAAATATTAATTATTAAATAATAGTGATATAAGTTAATCATCTCTTTTAAAGGATTTTTCTCTTTTTATTTCTCTTTCTTCTTGTACATTTTAAACTTGGGCACGATAAAACCATGTGGTTCTTGTAAACCAATCGCACTACATATCAGGTTGCAATGAAAGCTAATCAGATCACGAATAGATCGAGGACAACGATTCTATCCATCATTCTTTTACTAAAGGATTTTCGTAAATATTCGAAAAATTTGCGGTATTCGCGAGAGCACAGTAGGTAAAAAAAAATCAAATCCGTAAATCGTCGATAAAACAGCTCTCGCTGTAGAAACACCAAAATACCGCAATGTAAAAACTAAAAAGACGCACGCGCCAGCATCTGATGTGTTTTGGCGGAGCTCCGCGTCTTCGCGCGCGCGAGAGAATAAGAAGACAAGAAAAATAAAAAAAAGGGCAACAAAAATAATCGAATTCTTGTATGAGATATGTTTCTCATACTACGTCATAATGGCTAGCTTTTCTCAAGCTGCCGAATCTAATTTCCGCCGGGGAAACTTGGCTTGCATTACCGTCTAGCACTCACATTCGCGACGCACAAGTATACCTAATAAATTATTACATTTAAGTACTGAAAGTTTATAATATCAAGTGCGGTATATAATAGAGCTCCAAGCTCTAACCTCGTCATCTCAGTAAAATCATCATCATCGTCATCATCAGTAGCAAATTCAGAATTTGCATTGCTAATCAGGTAAATAAAAGGATATAGCAGTAGCAGCAGCAGCAGTGTTTAACAAGGTTGCAGAAATAAAAAACCAAACATGTTCGCGCGAGGTGCTGGTGTATTGAGACTAGCCAGGTACGCAATGAATCCAGGTGTAATAAGACCCGCTACAACAACACCTTCCGGTTCGATTCTGCCTGAGCCGAAGAAGCCGCGATTTGGCTACATCGGTGTAATATGCGCCGTTTCAACTGGGGTTTTCATTGGGGCAACAATTAGCAAGAACGTAGCCAACTTCCTCGAGGAAAACGAGCTCTTTATACCAACCGACGATGACGATGATGACTGAGTGATGTTTTTTTAATTAGTGAGATGGATATGCTGCTCTGCTTGTGGTTAACGTTATACCAGTGATCAACCCTGGGGCTTGATTGTCAATTTCTTCTTCTTACACTTATTATATATAAATTATATTCGCTGCAAGACACAAATGCTGAAATGTATTGCCTGTTAAGCCTTGTTGTTAATTATTTATTGGTTTTAAAGACAAGAGAGAAGTGGAGGAGAGAAGACAAGAAGAAGAAGAAGAATATGATATGAATGACTAATGTTTTTTTTTAAATAGTTAATATTATTTATTTGTGAATATAACTGATATTAGCGTGAAAATTATAATTACATGACTTATTAATGTGTACAAATGTTTATGTTTTCAAAGTAAAAACAAAGTTATAAATAAATAAATATTGTACAATAAAGTACAGTACATAGAAATGCTTGATTTTTTTCATGTATATTATGCCACTCAGTCCTGTCATTTATAAGTTTGGCTTTTTAAATTTAAGTTATTTTACTTGGATGACTTTTCTTTTTGTTTTTTAAATTAACAATTTTTTAAAAAAAAGCCTGTATTTATAAAAATCTTAACATAAAATTTTTCAAGACAAAAATTTTATGAATTACAATGTATAAAATATTGTTCATAACAATTATTTTCAAAGTTTTATACACAATATTCATTGCTGTACATATTTACAAGTATTAAAATTTTTCAATATCGTACATGCTACTTTGTGTACAGAACAGCACCATCTACTTGATAAAATATAAATCAATGCATCGTGTTTTCGGTAATTTAACTTTAGTATTTCTACTAATATTTCTATTAATTTTAAAATTACTATTACAAAATTTTTATTGAAAATACATAATTGATAAAAATTTATTAATAATTGTCTATGCATGTCAATGTAAAACATTTTTTTAAATCTTTGATATAAGAAGGCTCATTATACATTTTTTTTCAACATAGTATTAAAGGATTGTAATTATCATTTCATAAAATATATAAATATATGTATTTTAATATGTTTAGTATCGCGATTGTTTTAAAAAAGCTTTGAATAAAATTTTGATTTCTCAAGTTATAAAAAGTGCTTCAAAGAATTTTAAATATCACACCAGAAACATAACGTAAAATCAATTCTAGCTGGTAACACTACTAACAAAGTTTTGCATATACTGTGCACTTCTTTGGATTGCACTAATCTATGCAATATGTGCTAATTATAATTAATTTAACGATATGTTTCTAATAGATTCTAGTAATGAACAGATTATCATCTCGCGCGTATCAACCAATTACGATAAATGCCCGTTAATCGCAAGAATTAAATAATTATGACTTGTTGTAAAACAATGGACAGTTCTTACTGTGCGTCCATGGAGGAAGACCTTAGGTACCAAAATTAGATTATATATGCTATAATAACTAAAGTTAATAAAAGGAAGGCATTTACAGCTTTATTCCGGAGGTCGTTTGTGCTGACCCCATCCGTGGAAGCATTTGGTAAATCGTCGTGACTCTTTTCCTTTGGCAGTAAGAAACAGTTTACGAGGATTTTCCGGCTGTTTCACTTTTAAGTGTTTTATATAAACCTGTAAAAATTATTTGGTTTATTTCATTTTCTTTTTAAATAAAATAAACATTTAAAAAAAATATATTTTAAAACTTTACTTGTGCAGATTTGTAGGCTAATTTTATTTCCACTTCAGAACATCGAGATCCAAGCCATAAAAATACTTGCTCTCCATTATCAAGAATCATGATATCATCATCAGCCAAATCATCCTAAAAATAGGCATAAAAAAAAATATAGTTTTTCATACTAAATAATTTATTAATAGATTAAGTAATTGTATCAAAGATAAAATTAAGTGTGAAACTTACTTGGCAAAAGTCTGTACACTTTTCACTAATTGTGAAATATCCTTTTTCATTAGAACACCTAAATAATCTAGTATATTTCATAAATTCAGCATCAGTCTCATAAGGTTTCTTGCCACCCAAGCCAACCCAAAAGAAATTTTCTGGTTCTTCGCCTTCATTTAAAATTTGTAAACTAATCCAAGGCTGTAAAAAAAGTTTTATTAATAAGCCATTAAAAATATTCCATAAGCAATGAAAGAAAATTTATTATTTACATTATTAAACATTTCTTCTGCAATTTCTTCAACTAATCTTGCATCTTCATTATCACATTTTGAACCAATCCAAACGTAAACGATTCCTGATTCATCATCATTGTTAAATGGAACATTTAAAATGTAGCTACAATAATATATGTAAATTAAATAAGAATACTAAATATAAATATTCATCACAAGTCATATATTAAATCAAGTCAAAATAATTGTCCTACCAAAAAGCAGAATTCAATTGACTTGCATCTGGGATAATTTGAATTAATCTTGTACACAGAGTACTGCCATTGCTTCGCAAATGATAAAATTCAACTTTATTTGCATCTGACGATTTCACCTCTTTTCTTTTACCTTGATGGATAATGAATTTTCGTTTGAAGTGTGCCATAAATTTTAAATTTTCTTGCTGTTGATGCGTTCTGACAACTTCTAATTTTTCGCCAAATAAAGATTTAAATCGTTTTTGTAAACTAAAAAATAAAACATTTTAAACTCGAAATTATTTAAAGAAAATATATATTTTCTTTCAATGTATTCAATTTTTACCTGAAAGTAAACGTAAGCCATCCCATATTTCCTGCATCTCTTCCTTGCCAGAAGTAGACCATACACTGAAAATCATCTTCGCATTGTTCGTCATTATCTTCATTCTCATTTACATCCAATGGCTAAAATATTAAAATATAATATATAAATATTTAGAATAATTTAATGACACATTTTGTGATAAATATTTTGCTTTACCATCCAATATCTACATAGAAAAACGTAACAATCGCCGCTGTAAAAATGCCCTAGTTCTTCTTCGGGTAAACGAACGAATTTTTTGCCTTCCAGAACGAATGCTTCCATTGCTTCAAGATCATCATTCCATTCTGTCATCAATTGTTGTGCTTCTGCAGGAGACATAAGCGGCTGTCTGGGCATAAACAATGCTGCAAGATCCGCCTAAACATAACAAAAATATTATTATAATAAGAATTTAATTATTATTATTATTAAGCAGTTTAAAAAAAATTACCTTTGTTTCTTGTTGTTTGGCCCATTTGGTCAAGTCTGCACCAGTTTTTGCTACAGACTCGGCAGTTCTCGTAAAATCAACAGCAATCACTTCATCCCAACCAGTGAATTTGCTTTTAAATATCTGCGACTCTGTTCCTTCTTGCAACCTTGTAACTAACGCGTATTCTGGTCTCTGTATCATATTAAACAGTTCTTGAGACAGTTTAACTGCTGCAGCTCGTACTAATCTAGTTGACTTCTTTCCAAACCTATAGTGATTTCATTAAAAATGATTTTATTACTTATTATTTTATATTAGTTCTTACAAAAAAAATACGTACCAAACGTAAACATCCAAATAACAATCTAAAATATACACGTTTCGGTTGTTAAGAAGAGTGTTGACTAGTTTTCCATGAGGCACTTCAACTTGAGGCAACTCTAAATAACCCATTCCTAATCGAACTTGATATAACCTTGGAATAACAGGCATAAAATCGGGATCAACGTGTTCCTATAAAATTAAAAAATATTGGTTATGCTTAAAAAAAATAAGACTTTACACCAACAAAGAGATACATACAACAGGTTTCACAGGACCATTTGAACCCAAAGATTTCCAAAACTCTTCAGTCTCAGATCCCATCATTTCAGTTATAATTTCAGATTTATTCTTTCTTTCATTTTTATTAATTTTTTCTGCCATCAACCTCGATTTTGATTTTAATGTATTTTTTGCCATTTTTCCATACCACATATAAATTGTATTGACACAATCAAGTACAAAAACAAAATTTGGATCTAGGGATTCTACACATACAGGAACTGGTTCCAAATGTATTGAAGCACCAGCAGCATGAACTCTGTATAGTCTCGTAACCGACGGCTGCAGTATACAAAAATTACTTTAATATTTTATTTAAAAAAAAAATTATAAACTGTAGACCCTTTTTTACCGTATCTTCAACTGTGTAAAATCCAGATGATGTACGTCCCCCTTCAATGTACGTGATACCAGATTCAAAAAGCATTAAAAACTCGTCAGACTCATCACTTTGCTCTTCTCTTATCGTTCGACATTGGGCCCCAAGAAAATTGCGTAGATTGACGGCATGAATGGCTGCACACGCGCGTTTGTCCAGCTGCAAAAATAACAACGCAAAAAATAATTCACAGCACAACAAATTTTATTGACGCAGTTGCCAGACAAATTTGTAAACAACATAGCGTTAAAATAAATGAGTACCGTAGCTTTCTCTCCGATCCAAAAATAAATCGCCCACACAAGTGAACCGCTTTCATCGATACTGGTCTTCAAAACTATGTAGCAATCTCCTTCGTAGAATTTACCGTGAGCAACCTCCTCTATTTGATTGGGCAAAAAGTTTTCAATTTCCCAGACTGATAATCCCGGAGCTTGACCTGCGTCCTCGTCGAAAAATTCAGAATAATCAAGTGGAGGCTTTTCTAAAGTTTCATCCCATCTTTTTGGTCTACAAAATTAAAGAATTAAAAATTAGTTAACTTACAAAAACAAAAAAAAAGAAATGAAAATACGGATTGACTTACTTTAATGATTCTGCTTTTGCATCTTCCCAAGGACTGTCTTTATTTTTTTCTTTTGCAATATCTTTCATTCCCTAAATTATAAAAAAATGTAATTAAATTATTTGATATTAAATAACAACCAAACTATATCTTTATTACTTACTTTCAATATCTTTGCTTGATCTTGATCAGCCTCTTCTTGGTCTCGTCTTCTTCTTAATCTCATCTTCCTGGCAATGGGATCCTTACTGCTATCTGCAAAAATATGAAAATCGCTATTTAATATCAATAATTTAAATTTTAAATTTCCATAATAATTTGATATTTTTTAAAATGTGCACTTACTTGCTGTTTGAGCAGGCGCAGGTATATTGGCACCAGCAAGCCGTAGTTGATGTTGCAAAGAAAAATCAATGTTATAAAATTCAATGCCTGATCCTCTTTGAACTTCAGTGGGTTTTGGTGGCATCACCAAATTTGGATTATCTCTCAAATCTAGACATTCTAAGTCTGTTAGTAAATGTATTGCATCTGGTACAGTTATCAGTCTATTAGAAGTTAAAATTAGTTGCTTTAAAGAACCACATCTAAAACGAAAATAAATGGAAATTAATAATTAATTTTAAAAAAACTATTAAGATATCATTCTAATAATTAATACCTGCAAAGCCCTTCTGGGATCATTTCTAAACGATTTTTAGCTGCAGAAAAAACTTGCAATGATGAAAGTTTTCCAATTCCCGAAGGAATACCTTTGAAATCTAATTCATTATCATTTAAATATAATCTCCTTAATGATGAAATTTTACAAAGAGAGACAGGTAATGCTGTTAACTTATTTCTACAAAGATTTAATGTTTCAAGCTTTTGCCACATTTCTGAAAAATAATAGAAATGATAAAATTAATAAGAAAATGGTAATTTTAAGCAAACAAATAAAAAAATTTATAGTCTTACCTATCGCAGTGGAAAGCTCGGAAATTTGATTATCGCTTAAATTAAGGCGTCGCAAATTTGGAAGAGAATAAAGAGCATCTGGAACTTTTGGTAAATTATTTTGTGACAAGTCTAACTCTTGTAAATTAGTTAAGCTCTCTAAATTTGAGGGAATATTGCTTAGCGTGCGTTGAGTATCACGCATTTGCAAAGTTGTTAAATTCATTAACGAAGGTAATTGTCTGTAAAAAATGTGTAAAACAATATCAATTGGACTAGATTTCAATAATAATATGCTAATATTATTTACCTTAACTGGAAATGGCCTAGAGGATTATGGTTTAAAATCAAGGTTTGTAAATTAGCTAATCTACGAGTTTGAGGTGGTAGTGTTTCCAATTGATTATGACTAAGATCAAGGAACAACAAATCGGTTAAGTGAATAAATAATGTATTTGGAATTTGTTCGATGCTGAAAATAAAAAAAGTAAAATAGTAAATAATTTTTAATAATTTGAAAGTTATAAAATTTTATTAACTTACTGGTTGTGACTTAAATTAAGATTGAGTAATGAGCGAGCTCTTTCAAGTCCTTCTGGAACTTCTCTTAAATTATTTTTACTTATATCTAAGGTTGTTAATTCTTCTAAATGAAATAATTCAGCTGGTATTCCACTGGATTTGATATTGTTATTACGTATATTTAAAGTTCTTAAGCATCCAAGTTCAGTCAACTCTCCAAAAAGTCTTTCCAAATGATTTCTTGTAAGAGATAAATGCTCCTGTAACGTTTTGATCATTAATATTAATTACTTATAATAAACAATAAAATGATTTTATTTTTGATATTCTAAACTGCACATTTATTTAATTTGATCTATCAAAGTTAAAATTTTGATTGAAATAGTCTTACCAGTTTTAGGAGTTTTCCCATTTCCTCTGGGATCTCTGACAGATTTGTATTGTCTAGTTTTAGCCATTGTATACCTGTCATCAAACGTACAGATTCTGGGAATCTTCCTTCCTGTAAATTAAATAGAAGATTAAATTTTGTCATTAAACATCAGAAAAAGATTAATAAAATTAAAAATTGTGTTAAGAAAATTTAAAAACCTGACACATTATATTGATATAAAACAAAAATAAAAATAGTAAAGAATACTTTAAATAAAACAAAAATATTTTCTCAATAAAAATAGAACACTACATCATCAAAAATAAAGTCTATATAAATATAAAACACTTTTATAACACTTGAAAATTTTCATATAAGGACATCAATTGCACTTTAATACCTAAATAAACGAACATATTAAGTCATCAAAGAAAAGCATCGTTAAGCCTCTATTAAATTGGTCATCAAATAAAAGAGAGCAAGAAAAAAATGAGAACACATCATCATCATTATCGTCATCATAAACTTACTCCAAAATCATTTCTGCTAAAATCAACGCCTCGGACAAAAGGCAATACACCGGTGTTGGCCATCTCTTAACACACGACCTCGATCCCTCTTCACTCTTCTTCTCAACGAGCTTCAAATCATGCCATCAGACAATAAATTCCTTGAGTTCTTCTCACTTACTACGACGATTGATAATCCGCAAAACTCTCTTGGCCAACGCCGCAAGTGGAGGTTAGGTCGTCATAATCATTAGTGCAAGCTTATATGTATGTAATCCGTATTGCTTGCTGTCTTCTTGACTACTGTTGAGGATGGAGTAAGTAGGCGGCGAATATTGCGACGATCATAGGATGGGGCGCGGCGAAATACCAATATACACACATGTACATATATTATAAAGTATATATACCAAGATGCAATTTTATCTCCTTTACTGCGCCAAGAAAAAGAAAGAAAGGAAATGCAATGGAATTAGTCACACATACGGGTCGCCCTCGTATTTTTAATCTAGCCGACGAGCTGTTGACGTCGATCTCGCGGAGGACTCGCGCTCCGTATTCGAGAGAGACGTGCGCGATGCTCCGAAATAGAGAGAGAGTAGCCGTGGTAATAGCGGGGTAAGGTAAGGGGGATAGGTATATATGCTCCTCTCTTTATAGATTCCCATATATATTCCATTCTCCTCTCAAAAGTATATATGTATATATATACCTACTTGCCACTGAATGCACATATATATAGTTATACATACCGTGAGTGACGTATATTGGAGTAGCCGGCTTTTAAATCATAGCCCGCGCGCGCGATTATATATAGTAAACAGTGTGTCAACCGTCTTCTTACATTTCTAATTTTTTTATAAATCTAAGGCCTTACCAAGCAGACATGAATAACAGCAGCGATGATTTTAGCCGATTATCAGGTAATTCGCATTTTGACAATAAAACCTCTCTTTATGACTCTTAATAATTTTTATGATACAGTTAAAATTGATGTTATAGGTTAACTTACTACTGAACTGAACGCTTTATTTACTTTTTTTTCTGTGAATGTTGACATTTTTAAAAGCCTGAATTTATTTAATTTCATGAGATAATAGACATGTTTTTAACATGATTGTTTATTTGGTTTTATTTTATTTTTTTTATATTAAATAATGAATTATGATTGATTACAGGCATTTCAAATTTATCGCGAATCTCCAAGGTAAACAATTCAACGCTTTACAAGTTCGATTCTACCAGCAATTTTTCGGAGTGGCGGAGTATTTGTCGTGATGCCACGAGTTTTACCACTGACAGTCAAAAAATTGACTCCAAAAGAATTTCAGAGTCAGCAAAGGTCAACAAAGCACTTGGTGTATGTGAAGACAGTACCTGTGATCATGCAAAGTTACAGCTTATCTATGACTGTCTAGAAGAAATTGCCAACACTGAAAATAATGTGATTGAAGCTGAGACTATAAAAAAGTTTAAAGAGTTGATTACTGTGCACAATGTGAAAAAATACTTGTACCTGCCTAATCATTCGAAAGATCTCAACGAAGAATTAACTTTACTTGGAATTATTGACTTACCCCAGCATGAATTTAGTTACGAAGAGCAACTGGCTATAAAAAGTTGTTTAGAAACCAAGTTGCGAGAAAAAATACATAGTTTTATAACAATGTAAATAATTATAATAATTGCTACTCAATTTTATTTATATTTATACATTTTAAATATTAAGTTATTGGTCTTATTATCATTTCAGGTACAAAAATTTAGCTGGATCAACGACAAAAGAAATTGTAAAAAGTAATGATTCAATGCTTCGCTCAAGATTTCAACAAAAAAGTGAATTGGAAAGCTTGCATTTAAAGGATAAAATTGATGAAATTTGTTTAGAGCATAAAAAAAATTTGATTCATTGTTTAAAAATGTTGAAAGAATATCAGGAACTTAAGTCTAAAATGCACGAAAAAAATTCAAAATATGCAGAAAGTTTATTGCTTCAATCAGAAATTGCAGAAATGAAGGCTGTTATTGCAAAGTTATCTTGTACATTGCGCATGTACAAAGAGACACCAGAAACTGTAGATGCATTTAAAGTACTTAGTAATAGTTTAGATGAAAGAATTGCCAATGTTACTGATGAAATCTTAGAAAAAACTGAGTTAATAAAAGCATATGAAGCATTGAGTGGTACAGAATATGATGAAATTTTAAAGGACTATTTGGTAATTTCTCACGATATTAAAAAGAAAAAAATGATTTTGGATAACTTATGAATCTGATCAATTTTTCAATTTGTTTATATTAAAGAAATGCACTGTAATTACAAGTTATAAATATCATGATACTAAACTAATTTATATATTCTTATATGCATATATTGAGTTAATAATAATTATTTTGAAAATTGTAACTATTATATTTAAGCATGGGATAATAAATTTATGTACATATTCAAACAAAATCAAACTTTTATAAATATTGTATAAGTTTTTATATAATTAGTTTAAATAAAATTATATTGTCATAAAGTTCAACTACATTATAATTGCTACATTACTATTTTGAAAGTTATTTTTTTTTAAATTAATTTGTTAATTCTAAAATTATTTAAGAAACGTGGAGTAAAAAAGGGCAAGGATAGGAATCATTTATTGAGTCCAAATATTAAATTTCCATTATAAACTCATACTAAATTCATCAAATCAATGTTGTCAAAATAGTCAAAAATTTGTTCTAAGCATAATTTAGAAAGAGCTAGATAAAGTCATGGCATAGGTCGGAAGAATCGCAAGTATCGCATATTAAGAGACGTTCAGACATTAACAGGTGTTTGTAATCAATTACAAATTGTTCAGAATAATTTTGTATGAAAAAATAATTTGGTCAAATTCAGAATAGAAATAAGTAAATTATTAATAATTTTGCTGTCAAGTACTTTATAAAAAAAAAAAGTTTTGGCTGTATAGAGCATAATCTACGGTGTACTCTTTAGGTACACTGTAAAATACCTATATACAATTTAAATAAAAACAGTAACTTTTACATAAGGCCTCTCAACTTTCGAGTTCTGATAAGTTACAATACATAATATACATAATATTTATGCAAGTCATGGACGCTCGATTTTAATTATCGCTAAAAAGACCAAACTCAAAGTATTTTAATTCATAAAATAATGTACTTCATTCAAAAATAAATAAATAAATTTAATTAATACATTTGTTGAATAAAAAATTCTCATTGATTTAAAAAAAATTTTATTATAAGTTATGATTAATTATACATATTGCGCTGTTAATTCCATATATAAATTGAAAATAAAATTTTACATCATTGAAACGCATACAAAAACATAAAAAAGTATCATTCGAAAAACCGTTTTATATTTTTCACAATTATCAGATCTTCAATATCAAGATACTTTTTAATATTATTAAGAATTGAATTTGGCAGTTGACTCTTAAAAATGACATTAAGATTTTTCTCTGCAGAAGTTATAGCCTGCAATTCATTTGGTGTTAACGGCTGCGTACCGTAAATATATTTTTTAGTAAGCATATTTTCATAATTTTTAAAATTGCTTTTAAATTCAACAAATCTTCTACGCATTTTGCGTCTCTTAACAAATTTCATACAAGCGCGTTTTTTCGTGTGAAGAAAATCGTAAAAAGTTAATTCGTTATAAAGTATCGTCTTCTTCATTTGTTGAACTTCTTCAGAATAAATTGGCACGTATTCGTCATGTTCTTTTTCCCAAAATCCACCATATTGAGTTAGTAGCTTATCGATACACAGATCTTTACTGAGATCAGCAGCAGTTCTTTTAATTTGATAACGTCCCAAAATCCTTAAAAAATATTTATCCTTGTAGATATACTGTTTCAAATGACGTAATATTTTCGTATCTGCACCAAATTCCAGGAGTACACCGAGGTGTTCCATATTGTTAAAATTAATATAGTGCAGTGCCGATCTGCCATATCGATCTTGAGCATTAATGTCTTCCTCGTGAAGCCTGCTTAACAGGTTTTTCAAAGGCATCATTGCATTTATGTTACCGTCACGTCGACGAATTGGAGTACAAAAGTCTGTGTCCAAGACGCGATGCAATACGGTTATACCGTTCTTGTCAGGCTTAGAAAGATCGATACAACGCCGGCTTAGGAGCAGTAAAATTATTTCGTCGTTAATATTTTTTATAGTCAGAGCTGCATTGATAGGAGTTAATCCTGCGTTATCGGTAACGTCAACATCGGCACCTTTACTGATGACCAATGCAACAAAAACCTTTGGAGACAATCGACTTGAAGAGACTACCATATGGTAAAAAATTGGGATATGCAAAAGACTACGGCCCTCAAAATCCATATGATTGAGATTTGCCCCTCGAGCAATTAGCAGATGAAAAACATCAATATTCCTGTAGGCTACTGCATAAAATAAGCTAGTCCAATTTTTTTCATCGGTGCTCTCAATATGTACACCCTCGTCCAGTAAGTATTTAACTATTGAAATTGATGGCAAACTACAAGCCGCGAACAGCATCTTTTGACTCCAAATATCGTTACCAATTCTCCGTCCCTTGCATTCCAACAAATACTTAAAAATCTAAAAACGAAAAAAAAAATTACTTAATGTGCTTTGTCATAGGTCAGAGGTGTCATTCAGATTTTAACAAATTTTTCAAAAATTTGATACTTACAGGTAGGCTTTCAAGCTCGAGAATTTTGTACCAATAATTGTGGGGAATCGTATCCAGAACAACCTGTTCACTGGCAATTTCCAGTGTAGTATCTGGATTGCATCCATAATTAATGAGTAACTGAATAATTTTGTAATTACCGCCAAAAATTGCGCGGGCGAGTGTGCTCATTGGCCAGACGTGTATTGGCCGTTTGTAATCTGGGATGGCTCCATAAGCAAGTAAAATCTGGCTCGCAACATAATCACCCAAATTTACAGCTATGTCAAGCATTGACTCATCAATGTTATTGTTGTTTATCACATTTTTATCTGCAATACTCAATAGCTTCTTTAATTGATCGTGATCTTTGGACAATATTGCACCGCGTATTTTCTTTGCGTGACCTTTTTGCTTCGCTGTTAACTGATGTACATGTTACAAAATAAATTTCAATAAATTGTTATTATTTTGTCTTAAATTAATTAAGTGAAAATTCGCATAAACTTAAGTTTTTTTTTTCTTTTACAAAACTAAATATTATATCTACTGCCTGTGAAAGATATTAATTTCGATCAACTAAATAAAGATTTTGAATAAATAAATATAATTTTTTTCTTTTTTTAATAGATTGCAATTAAATCAATATGATTTCTTTTTCATCTTTGTTTAGTTAATTTAAATAAATGTCTTACAGGTACACCAAAATTAAATAAATAAATAGATAAATGCTGTTTCGATAAATTATTTAACTATTTTATTAAGTACCTCTTTCAACATAATAGCTGCTACTCTGTTCAGATCCATTTTTTTTTTTCGTTTTTTTGTTAGAAAACCAAATTGAAGTGCGTGACTTTACTTTACAACTAAACTGCCTTGCATTTTAATATAAAATTGATAAAAAACAATAAATCCGTGTACTTTTAGAAGAAATCTTCATCTTCGTCTTTGAGAAACTGAAGGTACGCTACCTGAATTTTAACCTTTCACCCCCACCACGCACGCCATCCTTCTATAGTAAATTGTCTGCTCTCAAATAGGGAATTGTACCTATATGTGTTAGTGAAAACTAAATAGCATCCATGAAATCTGAATAACTGTACACTGTATAGCGTACAGTTAATTTTTTTTTTCAAAAATATTACATTTTTTTTGTTTTTGGGTATAAAATTATATTTTATTTAAAAATTGATTGTTCAGTTTGCACATTTATTAAATAAAAAAGCGTGTGTTTATTTTTGTTTTATTTTTATTTACTATCAGTCAAATTTTTCTGTACATATCACACAATCAATAGTATATTTAATCACTAAAAATAATAATAATAATAATTATAAAATTTACAGACTAAACGTGTATTCAACATACGCATAAATATTACACATAAATAATTTTGCGGTAAATCTAAAATAACAAATTATTATTCGTTAATAATTTTTTCATTCTCGTCGCTTGAATCAACAACTTTCTTTAAAGCCATCGCATCCCTGATACCAATATACTGATTCATATGATAAACTACCAAATCAGGTATCCTGTAGTTAAAAATGAAAGAAAGATTTTCATGCGCATTACTCATAGCTTCATATTCGTTTGGCGTCATTGGTCGTGCACCGCATACAAATTTCTTGAAAATCATGTTCTCGTAATGCTTGAAATTATGCTGAGAATAAATACATTTTTCAGAAATTTCAGACTTTTTAAACAATTCAATACAGTTGCGTCTTTTAGCGTGTAAATAATCATAAAAGGTCAGATCGTCACAAATTTTTGTCTCCTTCATTTCTTGGATTTCTTTGGAATAAATCGATACGTGTTCGTCACGTTCTTTTTCCCAGAATCCACCATATTCATTAAGTAACTCATCGATATATCGATCCTTACTAAAACCAGCAATTTCTCTTTTAAGTTGACGATGCCCCAAAATCCTTAAGAAATTTTCATTCATGTAGATTTCAGGTTTTAAAAGCTGCAATATTTTACTGTCTGCACCAAAATCAAGTAGTACACTGAGGTAATGATTCATATTATTGCAATTAATATAGTGCAACGCTGTTCTGCCCCATCGGTCCTTAGCATTAATCTCTTCCACATCAAGCCTGATCAATAAATTTTTCAAAGGCATCATTACCTGCATATCGCCATCATATGAACGAATTGGAGTGCGGTAGTTTATGCTAATAAAGCGATGCAAAACGGTAATACCATCGTTATCCGGTTTAGAAAAATTAACATCACGTCTGCGTAAGAACAACCAGATCAATCCATTATCGACATTTTTTATGGTAAAAGCTGCATTGATCGGAGTCATTCCTTTGTTATCGGTGGCATTAACATCCGCATTGCGATCCATCAATAAATCGACAAGAACTTTTGGAGGCATAATACTTGACGAGACCATATTGTAATAATAGAGTGGGATGTGCAGAAGACTACGACCCTCAGAGTCCTTGTGTTTGATGTTCCCACGCTTGTGAACTAACATGAAGAATATGTGAATCTGCCTGTAGGCAACTGCATAGAATAAGCAGGTCCAATTTTTTTCATCGGCGCTTTCGGTTGATACACCTTCGTCCAGTAAATATCTGACTATTGACATCGATTCTAGGCCGCAGGCTGCCAATAATATCTTTTGACACCAATCGTCGTTACCGATTTTCCGGCCCTTGCTTTCCAACAGACACTTAAAGATCTGGAAATTAAAAAAGAAAATCAATTAATAATTATAAAATTGATCTTGATGAATAAATCTATAACGTTTTAACAAAGATTATTATATTTGTTGATGAAAAATATTAAAACTCAATTATTATTTATAAAATTATATAAATTAAATATAGTTTTTGAAGAACCCTTTGAGTAGTAATAGAATTTGTATTTAAAAGTTTGATAAACAATAATCTTCATCAAATGTGCCGTAGAAGTAAAATTAATAATTGTAGGTTTAATAATAAAATTTGATAAATTTTGTAAATTTTTAGTACTTACAGGTAGATTATCAAGCTCGAGAATTCTGTACCAATAGTTGTAGGGAATAACATCCAGAATAAACTTCTGCTTACTGCTCATTTGAAGTGGTGTATCTGGATCGCATCCATACTTAACCAATAGCTGGATAATTTTGTGATTACCTTTAATAATCGCCCGAGAAAGTAAACTCTGTGACCAGACGTGTACAGGCCGATTATAGTCTGGTATGACTCCATGAGCAAGCAATAACTCAAGCACGTCGTGATTGCCCTGTGTTAAAGCAGAATCAAGCAATTCTGCTGAATTTATTGCATGAAAATCTGCATTAATCAGCAGCTTTTTCAATTCCTCGTAATCTCTGGCAAATATTTTTCCATGTATTTCTGCATTTTGCCTTTTTTGATCCTTTGTTAACTAAAATGTACATAAAAATTATAAATTAAAAAAATTTTCAATTTTTCCTTTGTATTGATGTATAGAAATATCATGTGATATAAATAGATTTTTGTGAAATTCCACGAAAATTAGAAGACACTAATTTGCACGATTTTCTTAAACTATTTCTTTAAAGAAGCTGCAAAAAGTTCATTTATAAAGAATTTTGATGCTTTTTACTTATTACAAAGCAGCAATATGAATGATTTAAAGTTTTGTATTTGTAAAATAATATTTATAACATATTTGCATTTCTTCAGGCTGAAAAATCGGCAATTATTTTATAAAGACTTCAAATATTCTTTATATATATTATTATATACTTATGTGTCTTAAATGTATTTAATATTCTTAACAAATAAATTTACTTACCCCGTAAGATGCAGCAGTTGATACTTCACGAACAAGTAGACTCATTTTTTCTATTGAAATAACGTACAACTAAATTCTTTAAGAACTGAACAGTTTGTATTTCAAAATAAAAGTAAAGCAAAACTAAACTTACTTGTCCTTATATAGAAAATTTTGAAGAGAGTTGAAGTACGCTTCCTGAACATCATCCCTCTCCCCTCCGCACGCACGCCTCTCTTTCACACAAGCTTCCGAATTTTCAATTAGTTGACAGAGAGTCGTTAATTGGTTAACCGAACAAAAGCATTTTTATAAAATCTCAATAGTTAGACGCTTATTTTTTATAAAAATTCGTTTCATTCAATTTATATAGGTATATTTTAGCATTATTATTAATATCTGCAATAAGAAAGGATTTAGAAAAAAGGCAAAATAATTTAAAGTAAAATATTTGTTGTGGTAAAATTATATTGTTCTGATAATAAATGATTTGTAATAATCGTAATGAAAAACAAATTTTCTTTAATAATTAATATGAAAAAATTAATAATCGATACGCAAGAAATTTAAAAAAAAGTAACGTCAAAAGTGATTTGATAATTATCAATAATATTATGATCGAGGTTACTAGAATTTTTACTTTTCAACTCCCATTCTCTCATACCTTTTAGAGACACATACGAAGCTTTTTAATCATTTTTATATCGAAATAAAACTTTTTTACAATTTACGTAAAGATTTGTAAAACTCTACAAAATTTTATTATGCACATCTGTATTTTGACATTTGGAGGTTGGATTATAGTGAAAAAATCAGTTATTAATTGTAATTGATACGTTCTAATAATTTAAGAAAGGTTTTATAAATTTGAATACTGCAAAAATTAATTTTCATTAAAAAATCATTTATTAACTTTTTAAACTTTTTTTTGGCATTGTACAATATAAACTTATAACGATAAAAATAAATACAAAATAATAATTAAATCTACGTTGAAAAATTGTTTTTTTTTAGCTTTTTTAAATTATGTACATTTAGCTACTAAGCGTTACTTATTTTATAAAGCATTAAATGATGTAACCCCCCCCCCCCATCCTCGTTATGAGCAGTTCATTATAATAGATAGTATGAAGAATTAGACATTTATTTTTGGAGCATTGTGAAAATGTTTTTTAATTTTTACAAATTAATATTTTAGTAACATTATATATCTAATTATACAAATTCGCATTTTTACTTTGAGTATTAATCTATAATTTGGAAATTATAAGATTTTTTACATACTTCATCATTACAATTACTTACTCGTTATGGTTTCCTATATTTTGATTATCATATAAGAAATTTTTTTGTCCGTAGATACAGCTTAAGTTCTTTTTTCTGCAGGATTTTTAAAAAATTTTTAGGCAAAGAAGAAATCTGATTTGGGCCTTGTTTAATCAGAAGATAGATGCTGAGATTTGAACTCATAATTTATAGATTACGAGTTTAGTGTTCTACCAATTAAGCTACTTTGCGTTCGAAGTAATGCTTACTTTCAAAAACTAATCGATTATATTTTTATATTATTCAAAGTTACAGCATCCTCAATATCAAGATATTTTTTGATATTATAAGTAACCAAACTCGGCAATTGATATTGGAAAATATAATCCAAATTTTCCTCCGCAGAATTCATAGCCTCGGTTTCGATTGGTGTCAACGGTCGTAAGCCGGATAAATACTGTTTAGCCAGCATATTCGCATAATGAACAAATTGCCTTCGCTCCATAAATATTTCACGCATCTCTGGTCTCTTGGCAACTTCGATGCACTTACGTTTTTTAGCGTGCAAAAAATCATAGAATGTTATATCATCGCAAAGTATCGTATTTTTCATATTTTGAACTTCTTTAAAATACATCCTCACGTATTTGTGGCACTCCACTTCCGAAAATACACAATATTGAGCGAGTAGAGTATCGATATTTGGGTCATCACTAAGATCGGCAGCACTTCTTTTAAGACCATAATGTCCCAAAAGTTTCAAAAAATCTTGATTCTTGAACATGTCATTTTTTAAATTATGTAAAACTCGCGTGTCTGAACCAAACTCAAGCAATTCACTAAGACAGTTCAAACTCTTGTCATTGATCAGCTGTAACGGCGTTATGCCATCTTTGTCACGCGCATTAATATCGACATCAACCCTGCTTAATATACTTCTAAAAAACTTATAAGCATTTGGATTATATACATTACCCCAGCCATTAAATGTCCGAAAAGGAGGCTGGTAGCCTGTGTCAATAACGCGATGTAAAAATGTTACACCTCTTTTATCCGGCTTAGAAAGATCGATATTAGGATTGTCCAGGAGCTGATTAATTATTCCGATATTGTTATTTTTCATTCTTAAAGCTGCGTTTATCAGAGTTAGGCCATTGATATCAGCGTTAATGTCTGCACCTTTACCGAGAAGCAATGAAACAGTCCTTCCCAAAAATATATCACTTGAAGACTCAGCTATGTTATAAAAAATAGCGATATGCAGGGGAGTACGACCCTTCAAGTCCTTGTGCTTGCAATTCGCTCCTCGATCAATAAGTTGCTCGATTACTCGAATGTGTCTATAGGCTACTGCATAAAATAAGTAAGTCCAGCCGTCTTCACTTGTGCTTTCGGTAGATACACCTTCATCAAGCAAGTACTCAACTATCACATATGCTCCCAAGGCGCAGGCTTTCAACATAATTTTTTGACTCCATTCGTCATTACCTATTTTCCTGCCCGTTCCTTCCAAAAGACACCGAAGGATCTAAAAAAATTGTGTTATGCTGTATTAATTGATCTAAGGTGATGATGTTGATGTAAAAATTTGATACTTACGTGTAAATCGTTTTGTAAAATGACTAGGTGCCAATAATTAGAGGGACTTCTGTATAGCGACAACTGGTAATAGATAGCGTTTCTTAAAATGGTATCCGGGTCGCATCCATTTTTGATAAGTAATTGGATAACTTTTGGATTTCTACCGATAATTGCTCGGGAAAGTGTGGAAGATGGCCAGCTATGATTGGGTCGATTGTAATCTGGAATGGCTCCATGATCAAGTAAAAGCTCGACCAATTCATAATCTCCAAGACTTGCAGCATAATCAAGCACTGCATCATCAGCAACTAAATTTCTGCTATTTATTACATCAAAATCGGCATTACTTAGTAAATTATT
>JAPYZE010001767.1:0-19801 GCA_030522805.1 Leptomastidea abnormis | reverse complement strand
GGGGGGGGGGGGGGGGGGGGGGGGGGGGGGGGGGGGGGGGGGGGGGGGGGGGGGGGGGTGGGGGGGGGGGGGGGGGGGGGGGGGGGGGGGGGGGGGGGGCGGGGGGGGGGGGGGGGGGGGGGGGGGGGGGTTAGGAAGAAGGCGAACAAGCGCCCCGGAATAGCTTTTAAGAGAGTTGTTACTTGCGACAGAAATAGGATCCCCCCGTGCTTCAGTCGTTCGCGAGCAGTTCAGTTGTGTACGCTTTCTCCTACTTCTTTCTCATCTTAACTCAACGTTGAGCAGCTATACACATAGATAGGCAACTGACGCATTTTCTATCTCTCACTCCTTACTACTTGGCTTTTTGATCCTTTTCTATATCTTTTGCCTCTCCAGCAAAGCCTTTGTACTGTTGATTCAAAGCGAAGAAATTTACGACGGAAAGGTAGTAATACAAACGACTACTAGCGCGCTTCATGTCACAATATTTTTTGGAGGAAATATTACTTTGGCTACATGGAATAAGGTCAAAGGTATTTTACTCTTTCTTAGCTTAACTATCAATTATTCCATTAATATGGACGCAGATTTGGTTCAAGGACTTTTTTTAAAGTAAATTTTATATTTCTCTCTCTCTTTTATTTTTTTTTTTTTGTCCTCTTTATAACTCAATTATATAGGGGGATAAAATTAAGATAAAAAAGATTAGATTATTTTTTTATTTTTTTAAATATCTCGTGTTAAATTGCAGTACTGATTATTTTTAATCGAAGTTGAGTTAAGGTTTTGCAAAACTGAAATCAGCAATTGGTAATTCAAGGCCGTATTATATATAGTATAAGTCGGGCGGGGGGATAATCACAAAAAATTACAACTTTCGAGTCTTTTCATTCGTGTCGCTGTAAATAATCACAAGCTGTGCTCTTAATAACGAATCAGATAAGCTCACAGTAAAGTTGGTAGTCTGGAAAAAGCATTAATTAAAAAAAAAAAAAAAAATTATACATAGTAAAAACAAAAAGTAAGCACGAAACAGGTCTTGCAGCTGTTGTCAACTATAGGAGGGGAAATAGAACGAAAAGCTATGGAGAGAGGAAGGGAAGGGTATAGTACACGTTCAGTGAAATCCGCTGTCGCGAGAGTTCTGCGCACTCACACTCTCTTTCTCTCTCGGCAAACATAAACTCAGCCTTCGTCGACGTCGTCGACGTTGTCGTTCCCGTCGCTGCTTTTAACTTCGTCTTAATATTACTTCTGTTTCTCATTTATGAATTTTCAACTTTCGCTGCGCACCATCTATACACTACTACAACAACAACCATCCCTTCTTATTCTAAAAACCTTGTTTTTCTTAACGTCGCATGCCGCGTCACCATTTTAAAAGAAACCTCACGCGAACTTAATACTCTACTACTACTACTACTATCATCACTACAGCAACACACATTTCTCTTTACCCCCTTCGCCTTCTTCTTCTTCGGCCTTATTTGTGCACCCTACGCTCCGAAGTATAATTAAATTTTCCTTGTCGCGCGCAGAATAAGAGGGAGAAAGAGTAAAGAAGGCTGACCTATACACTCGGGGGTAGATTATCGCGGGGGGCAAAGCGCGCGCCACAACGACGCGGGATACATCTCAAAGGCCGGGGCGCGTTTTAAATAAACCCTGCAGTATATAGCGTCGACCTTAATAAACGCTTTAGCTGTACACCCTTGCTTATTCACATACATACATACATACACACATATATCTACACCTATACACAGCAGGTTTTCTTGTAATAATACACAGGATCCGTTGTTACTTGAAGAAAGATAAAAATTGTCCTGCAGCAAGTCGTCCAAGAGTAGAAAAAGAGAAAGCTCCAACGACGATTATTGTACCTTTCTACTGTGTTGTACCCTTCTCTTTCCTCCTTCCATCCCTCCCACTATGAGCATTTTCACGCCTCATTGCCTTCCTTTTACGATACCCTCCTCTTTCTCTCTTTCTGCCTCAATCCTTATACTTTTTCAGTACGCTACTTCAGCACACACACCGCGAAAGTTCTCAGTCAGCTCTTCCTTTGTGCTACACGCGCGCGAGAGAGCTTCTTTCTCTCTTTCTCTCTCTCTCTCTCTCTCTCTCTCTCTCTTCTCTTCCTTTAAGGACGAACGGTATGCTACTCCTGGCTAACGAGTGCTTTCGAGGAAGATGCTTGAAGAGAAAAAGGAAGAGAGAGAGTAAGACCATGCGTCGTTGGACACTATACGCTCAGCGTAGTCTTTGGTAGAGAGAAATTGAAGAGCTGGGCTGGGGGAGATGACTGCGGGTCTAATGTTGACCGTATATATATATACGATGGATCAGCGAACAATGCGGTATCTCTCTTTTTCTTTCTTTTTCTTACTATGGTCCATGGGAATTTTGTGTGTATGTGTGAGATATAAGGGTACGTTGGTCGGAGCCACTCTCGTTCTAAATGAGGACCTATTAGTAGAGTTGAATGTAAGGGAATACGATATATTTTTTTTCTTTTCTTTTCTTTTCTTTTCTTTTTTTGCTGGTACTGACAATTTTACGTGCTTTTTTAGGTTTTATCCGTAGGGTATGTTGGTGTATATGTCAAGAAATATTTTGTAGCTGTGTACGTATTATGCAGTCTATTGTGTATAGTATAGGCTACGTGTATAATTTTGTGAATTATCGATTTTGAGGTATAGAAGCGTGAAGTATATATTTTGTGAAAAGGGGGGAGGGACAAAATAATTAGAAAGGAAAAGATGAGGGTGGCTCCTGCTGTTGCTGGTGCTGCGGTCTCTATGGTATTTTCGAGGGAAAGTGACAATTTACGGGAGGTCCTTTTGAATTTGAAATTTTCTTCTTTAGTTGAGAGAAAAAGAGAGAGAGGGGGAAGAGCTAGCTTGACAATGGTAATTGAATGGAAAGTTAATGCAAGAGAGGAAATAAATGGATGGTTGGTATATTGAAAAATGAACTTTTGAATTTTTTTTTCCATTTTTTTTTTACTTTGTTGATAATGTTAAATTTACCTTATTTTATTTTGTTATTACTATTTAAAATAATTTTGTTACGTTATTATATTTTTTATTATAATTTAAATTATTTATTTAAAAAAATAGTTTAATTTAAGAAGAAATGAAGACATTCTATTTTTATTACTTGTAAATTACAAGACAAGTATTCATTATGCCAGTCTATTACTTGGACAGGAATATTTTAATTGCTCGGGACTAAATTAAAGACATGTTATTCAGGTCGGAAACTGCGCGCATAACGCGCGCGACGTTCTTAGCACTAATGAAATCCTCCAAAGAACTTGCATAAATACTGCCACGGCTAAATATATTTACCTTTATATATCGTATACACTACACAACTAAAACATTTACAAAAAAAAAAATAAAATAAATAACTCTATAAAAAAAATTTGTAATATTTTAAATAAGAAATATTTGAATTTAAACAACTTAAAAATAAAACTAGTAATAATCACTCGTAGACACATAAATTGCTCTAATTAAAAAGTTTACTAAACCTCCCCTTTTCTCATTTGTCCATTAAAAGTTTAAATAATTACATTATATGCCAGTAGGCCGCATAGATCGTTAAAAAAAAAAAAAAGAAGAAAAAAAAAGGAAAAAATAAAAGAACAAACCCATAGTAGGCAGTACCTCATTAATTTATCCCGCGTCTTTCGCATTTTTTATCTCTCGCAATGTATACAAAGAGAGAGACGCGTAGCTCTCGTCAACGGTAGATATATCGTTATACTTCATCGTGTAGCGCAAAGCTATAACAAAGCGCGAGCTTGAGAGACTACGTAGACAGCTTCGAGTGGAATATAGACTCGGCAGATTGGCAGATATAAGACACAAGAGATAGAGATAGAGAGTGAGTGAGGATGCCTTTGACTTTGCAAGAATCTCTCCTCTTCGCATCCACTTACCATATCCCGTACACTTCACTTATTAATCGCATTAATGAAGTCTGCTGCTGCTGCTGTTGGCTTGACGCGATGGCGATGATGATGCTACCACGCACACAAGCCTGATGTACTTACTCGTATTGCCATATTAAAATGTGCTGCGGTTGCGCTGACGGTGCCTCTTCGTTGTCGTCTTCGTCATATAGAAGTCATACGGGATGGGGGTGGCGGAAAAGAAAAAGAAGAAGGAAGAAGCGAAGGGGCGGAAAAAAAGAGACACAGGATCGATCGCACTATAGCTGCTCCGACGTTTTTCCCCAAAATCCAGCATCCACCATCTATACAACCTACTACAGTACTGCCCCCTCCTCCCCCTCCCCAACCCTGCCCCCACTACACACGCACACACACATACTCGTACGGCTGTTTATCCGCTTGCGCGAACCTACGCGGCTGCCCGGTAAATCATTAGGCGGCGTCGGCGCCGCGACGCCCAGGCAATCAGCGTTAAAAGCGCCGAGAGCAAGCAAGCAAGCGAAAACCCGAAAATTCGCGTCCAAACCTCCGCTTTACTCGACGTTTTCCCTCCTGACTATATACACACTCGCCGCACCCCACAAGTTAAAATTTCGCTCTGGGGAAAGAGAGAGAGAGAGAGAGAGAGAGAGAGAGAGAGAGAGAGAGAGAGAGTGTGAAATTTAGCTTTAAACGAGTGTAATTTCCTCTTTATTGGAGGCTAACGGTAATGATGGAGGAAAAGTTCTAGTGGAGAAATGGGGGGAGAAGGGAGGGGTCTGCAAGCTAGAAATTGCAGGAAAAAACTGGTTGCTGTCGATGCTGAACTTGGTGAGAGTTAGTGGCTTATTTAGTGGTGTATTAATAAATGATTGCTGTTAATTCTCGTGATACAAGTAGAAATATACATTTTTGGAGCAATCTTTAATTTAAAAAAATGCTAAAGTTGTATTCCTTTCTCAAACAAAAAAGTATGTAACGATAAAAATTTTAGATTTGGTTCTTTTTTTTTGTTTTGTTTTCTTGGCGTTTAAACGATTCCTGAACTCAAAAAATGTATTTTTAGAAAAAATCTGTTTAATGTCCGGTAATGTATGTGTGTAACAAATTTCTGGTACTCATTAAATTTTGAAGGATATAAAAATACATTTTTTCTTAAACTATTTATGACCCTTAAATGTAATTATAAAATTTTTCGAAATAATCTATTAGCTGTAGCATGAAACAACACAAATATAGGTATATCTAAAGCTTTCGCAACTCGTAAATTACAATAATTCAATAATCATAAAAATGCACTTCCATCAAAATATCTCGTATATATTTTATACGACCTAAGATGTATAAAAAATATATATATACGCTGTAGCTGTAAGTACAACAAAACATACCACGTTGTATCCTTGATAAAAAAAAAAATTCTGAAGGTAAAAATTTTTTTTCATCCCAGCACAGCGAACAAAGTCGTAGGTAAAGTTGAGAGAGAGAGAGAGAGAGAGAGAGAGAGAGAGAGAAAGGGATAGGGAAGATGGTGGTAAGGGGAACAAGTCGTAAAGCGTTTGACGGTATATAGCAAGCCGACAAGACAGCTTTTCCAAGCAAGCGCGCTCAGCTAGAGTAGAAGAGTAGAAAACTAAAAAAAAGAAGAAAAAAAATGAAAAGAAAAGAATAAAAAAAAAAAGAAGAAGTAGGAATCTCGCCAAAACGACATTTATATCTCGAGGCGAGGCAAGCTCTCTCTCTCTCTCTCTCTCTCTCTCTCTCTCTCCTTCTCACTCGCTGCAAAGAACGCAGCGCGATAAAATACACGCGATAAATCACCAGAGCTAGCAGAAAAGCAAGTGAAAGACAGAGCTAGGTATATAATAGATATAGAGAAAAAGAGGGACAGAGAGGAAAAGCCGTCGGCCCAAAAATTCTTCGTGGCTTGCACTTTCCCGTAGCTATACACACGAGAGTACGTATTATATACATTTATATACATATGTACCTCGGATCTTCTCGTCGAAACTCACTGACTCTTATCCCTTCCTCCTACATACCTATATATATATAACCTATATTATATGCTTCGCTTTATTTTCGATTTTACTGGCTATTATTTTTCACTGGCATATAGGTAGGATAGGATAAGATTGAGGTATATATGGTAAATCATTTTTTTATTATTTTCCCATTGCTCTCGTTATTCTTTCTCGAACAGTAAAAAAAAATAGAAAGAGCTTCGCTTAATTTCACGCTGCTGTATAGTCAGTGTACGTCTGTATATAGTTAATATACGTGTATCAGGGTCTCTCGACCCACAAGAAGTAGAAATTAACAACCCAGCCAGAGAAATCAAAGTAGAATATAAAGAACGAGCGAGTATGGGGGAGAAAATTAACATTTACTTCTCCGGATTTGCGTGAAGGCGCACTTATTTTTTATAACGTGCAACAAGAACAAATACGAGAAGTAATAAGTAAAAATTTATCGCTATGTGTGGATGCAAAGTCATTGGTCGCGGTTTTTTTGTGTATGAGCAGAGTGTGGCTTTGAGGGTTAAAAGCTGCAATAAAAAAAATTCTATTTATACGTATTATAGAGATATAGCTTGATAAAAGTAAATATTCGAGAGGATAGGATATGAAAATAATGATTGGTTGATGAAGGGAGTCAATCAGTATCATACTTTTTGCACACAAAATCTATATTCAATTTAGATTAGTGACATAGAGTATAAAATTTAATGTATATAGATTAATTTGACGATTATCATCATAGCTTTTTTTATATTAAATTTTCATTCCATCCTTTAAATTTTGAGAAATTGGTTGTCCTTGCTTTTTGGTCGCTCCGAATGACTTTGTAATCGAGCGACACAAGCAGATGTAATTTAGCACATAAATCAGCTTAATAAATGCCTGGTTATGCCGTAAATAATATAATACACAGTACGATGCCCGTACTGGAAATTCTCTTAAGCTCATTTCAGCTACTTTATTCATCATCAAATATGCAAGTTAAATCGCTAAAGATTTTCGGACTCGGAAAATATTTTACGACTTAAAAATGAGTTCGGAGATTTGGAAGTCTGTAAGAGTTTTTTTCTTTCTTTCTTTGAATGAAGTGTAGAAGGAGGGTACGTTTGTCAAGGAAAAATATGCTTTCGGCAAGAAGGGGTTTTTTTTTGAGATTCTTAGCAGTTGCCTGCAAAATTTAGTAGGTCAGAGGAAGTTTTATTTTTCAATAGTTAGAAGGATAAGAATGAATGGTGACGTTTAAACGATTTTTTTCAAACATTTTAATTTATTTAATATCTATGTCAACACACTCAAATATTTTTTTAATCTCATAAATAATTTACTTTTTTCAATTCAATAAAATTTCTTAATTTTTTTTTATTATCAATTATTACATCTCGTCACTCTAAAATAATATTACTTTTCCAAACAGTCCTATATCAATTGACTGCAGTAATTTCCATCTCCAAGCTTAAAATTTAATTTTCACTTTTACCCACGAATATATAAACACACAGACACTCTAAAAGAGAAACACACATACGCACATAACATTTGCACTTGGTAAAGTTGAACTTGTCAAAAGTCGAATATAACCGAGCCACCGCCAACGCTTGGTAATATACGTAAAACTTTCCTGCGGGCCTCGAGCCAACGGTTTCACATCCATATAATATAGCCCCCCTCCCCTTTACTTTACTTTCTTCCCTTACCCCATCCTCAGCTCTCAATATAGCCGCACGTACAGAAAGGCAATAATCAAATCCGGTCGCGCGCGTTATTGCGAGATGAATAAAAGTCCTGGAACGGACTTCCTTACGAAGGGATAGATAGATAGATATAGGGTGTGTGTGTGTGTGTGTGTGTGTGTGTGTAAGAAAGTGTGTACAAACTAGGGGTAAAGAGGATTATTCGGCTTTATTCGAATTCGAGTCGATTGAAGTTTTTATTTTTATTTTTTTTTTTCTTTACTTTACCTTTTTTGTACAAGGCGAGACTGTTTTGTGTACACTTGTTGGGAGAATGGAGAGTTTTAGATGACACGAGAAGATTTGTTTGTGGGGAACAGAGAATTTGACAGGAAATAAAGAAAGGAAATGAAAGAGCTAGAGGAAAAGGATGGGTGAGTTGTTGAAGGAAAGTAAACGCTTTAAAAAAACTAGTGAGAAACACAGCGTGCAAAGGAATAGGAAGAAGGATGAGAAAGAGCAAATAAAACGAATGTAGAGCACGAAGAAATTGAAGAGGCAAGGGTATAGGGATTACGAGCTTGCGTTAACTATATACGTATACGCATAGGGTAAGGGATGAAAATGGATTGTAAAAGGGCAAGGGAAAGATAGAGTGAGAGAAAGAGAACTGGAAAGGAAAGTGGAACAACTGGAATGGGAATCAAGGAGGAGAACAAGAAAAAGTATTGAAGCAAGAAAGAGTAAGAGTGAGAATGAGATAAGGCAGAGCTTTACACTTTATACTTCCCGTTCCGACGGCACGTCTGGTCACAAATCTACGTGTTTTTTTTTTTTTTTTTTATTTCGCGAAAGCGGTTTTCGCAATTCAGTCGAAGAATCCTGAATGCAAGCTCTCGCGTTTAGGTGCCTGAAATAAAGCCTCTTCTGATACAAATGGAATTTGGAGTGGACGAAAAAGCCCTAGGCCCTAAGAAAAAAAGAGGGGATGAAAAATAAAAAAAAAGTATAAGCTATATACGGGATATGTAAAGAATTAAAGGAGAACGAGTTTATGCGCGTGAGTTTATACTCTCGACTTTCTATGGGTATAAGCAAAGCTCCTTCACTCTCGCGGAAAAAAAGCTCATCGGTCTTCTGAAACGGAGAATAAGTAGAGAGTTTTACCAGACTTAACAATATGTTATTTAGCATCACTCCTTTTCTTTCTTGCAAACTTTCTTCTTTCTTCTTTGTTCTTTTTTTTTCTTTTTTACTTTATTTATCACAAGTTCTTCGCTCAGTGGCCTTTTGTTTCCGTGAGCAAAAGCGTGTGAGCTTGCAGGACTCTCTCTATCTCTCGGAACTCCTGCGAATTAAAAGTTTTTGCGCCAATTCGACTAATGCTTTTAAGGATATATACTCAGGATTTCTTTCACTGTCTCTATCTATCTATCTGACTCAAGCCTTTTTTTTAATTACTAGGATTTGACTAAAAATCGGCTTTAGGATCGGCTTTAACTACTCTTTGAAGTTTATTTCAGTACTCGAAATTGTTTTTAATTGTTAATAATTATAAATAAATGTATTTGTTATAAATGATATTTAAAATTTGCCTATTTAAGATTATATTTAAAAAATTTTTTCTTTAAAATCATTGTTAAGTTTGATTTTAACTACAATACTTGATTTATTTATTTTTAAACTTTTCTCTTTTATTTTGTAAGTAAATAAAAAATCACAATCGCTCGCACAAGTTTATTTATACCCTTTCTCTTCTTTTAACGAAAAATAGCCGGAACGTGTTTCTTTTTCCTTCAATAAACAAATAGCAAGTATTCTATATCAATAGAATTAAGTGACATACACAGGAAAAAGTCGTACGCACGAAATCTTTTCGAAGTATATACGGCGCGGTCTTTCCGAATCGTTGAACAAGGGACAATAAAAAAAGGAGAGAAAACGGAAGTAAATAAACTCTCTTTCTCTACTCTCTATACCGACTATTTCCAAATAATTCAGCTTTCTCCTAGTAGTATATAATATGTCCTTGTCAGATACGTCTTTTTTTCTCTTACCCCTTACAACAAAAACATCCTTTACAGAACATTATGGGAAAGAAAAAGATGTTAATAAAAAGTCAGACATAACTTTTACTCTTATCTATAACCATCCTCTTACGTGCTAAAATACATGTGTAGAATCTCAGGATCGATACATGTACTAGAGTCATGTAGATATATAAAAGCTTGCAAATTGACGTTTCCGACAAATACGGAGACGCCGGCGCCACGAAAGAGAACGAGAGCGAGAGGAAATCGAGACTAAAATTACGTCCCGTCTGAACGCACACCTGTTTTAGGTATACAGCAAGCCCAAACGAAGCTTGAAAGTACATGACAGTAGATCGAGACACAAGGAGAGAGAGAGAGAGAGAGAGAGAGAGAGAGAGAGAGAGAGAAGGAGAAAGGAAAAGAAGGAAGATCGAAGTATTCTCGGCCACGTCCTCAAAGCTCAGCAATATCATACGCATATGCTGGAAACACGATTAACGCGATCCAAGCTGCAAGGGTCAACGTGACGGCATCTCAAAGAGCTTTCTCTCTCTCGGCTTAATTTTGCCTACCCTACTGCTCAAACGATATGCCTCTAAAGATACGACGCTAGCAAGGCTATGAATTCAGAGAGGACAGACTCCATAGCCTAGTTTCCCTAAAACCGCAAGCTTCCGTAAACAAGGGAAGAAGAAAGAGAGAGAGAGAGAGAGAGAGAGAGAGAGAGATAAGTACAGCTGCTTGTCATTTACGAGTGATTGCACACCTGCTCCGCTTCTTTGCTTGTAGTATTTGTTGGAAATAGAGTGACAAGGTGACTTAACGAAAACCTGTCGAGTTGTCGTTCTTGCGTTGTCGTGGCTTGACAGTTGTTACTTTGGATGCTTGGATGGTTAAGAGTGTGTGAAATTGTAAAAGCTCAGGCATTTCTAATGTATTTATTAAGGAAATGAGCTTGATTATTTTATGTTGCTTTGATAACAAGAATAGCTGCAAATAAATATGATTGATTTTGCGAGTAAATAAAAAACAAAATAATTGTATAATTAAGTTAGGCACTACGTAAATTACTGAACTTACTATTATTTAATTTTTATTTGTTTTGTTATAACTTTCTCGAAATTATTAATCTATCTATTGATTATCGTATACTCTTGTGAGAAAAAAGCCCTACAATTTTTCGAAACTACCTTTTATACATATAACAAAATACAATTTTTATTGTACATTTAAATAAAAAAGAAAAAACAAAAAAAATCGAAATTTTCTGTCTGACCAAATCCAGACTTGCACTACTTAAAAATTACAAAAAATTCCATTTTCTCTGCTTATATATAAAAAAAATTTCATTTTGAAATTGAATTTTCAGCAATATCTTAGTAAAAAAGACAAAAGTGCACAAAAGTGTCTACATCTAAGCCCTTACACCCACAGCCAGGTAAATATATATCCATAATCGAAAAAGTATTTACCATAGACTTTGTGAGTGGCGAGTATAGCGTCAAGCCGATTCTTTTTCCTTGTACTCACGTACATACGTATATACATACATATATACAAAGCCTTTACCTCGATACCCATTATGGATATTCCGCACCTTTGTAGCAAGGTGCGACGTCCTTATCTTCCGATACACCAACATGTATATATCCCCCAAGGTGTAAAAGCCAAATTATATAACTGTCGAACGCGTCCGAATAGAGGGGGGGGGGTGAAGGAGTAGGGTCTGCATAAAGTGTGCAGAGAGCAGTGCTAAGGAAACACGACCAAAAGACTGGATATGGACGGAAGCGTTGGTGCGCATTGGTGCGAGAAAAAGAAGAAGAAGAAGAAAAGGAAGAAATAAAATGCTTTAGCTACCTGCCTTTAGCCTTTGGCAAAGGAGAAAAGAGTCTTGTAAGGGAAGATCTGACATAAAAGCTCCCACCGTCTCTAGCCGTTATTCCTGTTACTGGCCCAATACAAGTATCTATCTCTCTCTTTCTCTCTCTCTCTCTCTCTCTCTCTCTCTCTTTCTCTCTATTTCTCCTTTTTACAAGCCACCCGCCTCCTGTCGATACAATCTCCGGACTCGACTGAACAGCCTTAGTTCACCAGAGACGACAGTTGCAACTGAGCGCAAAACGTAAACCAACACCTAAATGTATATAATATCTATATCTATAAATACATTTCAATATTCTCTACCACCGATCAAGTTTTCCAAGAGCTTAAACAGAACACCTAACAATACATTAAAAAAAAAAAAAAAAAGAAGAAATTTCCTTTCAATATAAAAAATTGTGTTAACTTACCCAGCTATCATCGTTGCTTATATTATATTATATATGCAAAAGTATAATATCTATAGAGAAGAGCCTATGGTATACACTACATACACTACTCATATAGCTCTAGTACAAGAGAGCTTGTATATCAACTCCCAAGCACTTATGACGGGAAGTCGATGCATGTACAGCAAGCCCGAAACTCATAACGCAGTTTGGTCACGGAGAGAATTGCTCCCAGCCTCAGCCTCTCCTTTCTCCTCTTCTTCCTTCTCACTCTCTTCTTCTCTAGACTGTCTCGCTTCTATATTCGGAAGTTTGACCCCCCACCCCCTCTGCCAAACGTTCACGCGGCCTTTATACATACACTGTACGTACATTTCCCTTTATAAATAAGTTTTTCTTTTTCTTTTCTTTCTTTTTTGTTATCTTTAATACAGAGCTTTTGTTATTTTGTGCTTTTGTACACAATTTTTTTTTCAAGATTTTTTCAAATTAATTTAAAAAAAAAAAATTAAAAATAAAGAACAAAAATTGAGAAAATCAAAACGGATTACATCGAACAATCAGTATTAAATTTTACAAAGATTCAAGATACAGAGCTTTCTTTCCTTTAGCCTCTAATATTCAAGCTTTCAAGCTCAATCGCACTGAGCTTGTACGCCTGCAACTATACAAGACTCTCTAACTCTAGGCATGTTAAAATGCAGAACGTAAAAAAAGTTTGGCAGAAGCAAGTCATGCCTGGAGCGCGAAGTAAAAGTTTGTCCAGGCGATTGCTCCAATAGCTATGCTACGGCTGCTGCTGCTGCTGCGCAGTAGAGCTGTTACTTACAATACCCAAGTGCCGAGGCACGCCTCGCGGGTCTTATTTGTTCAGTGCAGCCTTCGCACATACATACATATACACACACACACACACACACATACACTGATCCCTTTTCGGCCGAGTTTCCTGTTGAACAGCAAGTTCAGAAAAGTATTTAGTGGATTTTCATATTTGTCGCGAGCGAGCACAAGCAGCAAATACACACACACATATACACAAGCAACTCTCAGCTGTTCGCTCGTGTGAAAGAAACTCGCGATGAAAGTTTAAGGGATGACGCAGAAAATTGAATGGTTAAACGCCTTTATCGGATTTGATGTTCCAGAAGTTTTTCGCCTCAAGCTTTACTAGCTTTTCTAAACGTTTTGATATGTTGATCGGGTCTTGAAAGTAAACGATATTTTACGTTTTTGCGATTTATATCGCAATTGTTTGTTTGTTTGTTAGTTAGTTAGTTGTTTTTCCAAGATTTTCCAGATATTGTTGGTGCAACGTGTATTTTGTATACGAGTACAAAAAAATTTATGTATATTCTTGGTAAACAAAAAAAAAATTAATCTCGTTTAACCCTTATGAATTAGATAGAAGGTTTGATGAAATCCCGAGACTGTCTTAACTTGACATAAAATGTATAGTAGCAATAAGAAGTTAAATCTGATTTTGCAATCTGTTGTTAGTTTAAGCTGTTAACTTCAAACCCAGGTATACTAGTTTCTATTATGCATTTGCTTTCGTACTTAACGGCATTAGAAGTCAGGTGCTTAAATCTTGGAATAAACTTATTGGTATAAATACTAAGGTAACAATTTAATAATCGCAAATATATTATTAAGCTAATCAAAATTTATTTTAAATAATTTAAAATTATATGTTAAATTCATATCAGATTAAAAAAAAAGTATTTTTTTTGGAAATTGTGCAATATAGATACGATAAAAAATAAAATTCTGAGTTTTGTTCTTAAGGTAAAAATATCTATAGATGATTAATGAATTTTTTCAAATTTAAAAGTCTCAAGCATTGTTTATACACTTTGTAAGAATCCGTAAATCTACTTCATAATATATAAAAACAATTATTTTAAAAAAATCAACAACAACAAAAATTGTATATTAAACACAAGCATTTTATTCATTTTAACAACTAAATAGAATAGCAGAACAATAGATAATTCCTTCATTATTCCTTCCCCACCTTTCTAAAAAAAAACAATGAAAAAATGATTAATTGTCACGACAAGTTCGCGGTTTGCCAAGGTAATGAATCAGAAATGAGCAGCGAACGAACACATCAGTCGGTTATACCCAGATGGTTGACTATGCGCTTGCAACATAATGTACTCGCACATATTTTACACGCACGCATAATAAGGCTCGATCGAGTCGTATAATGGTATTTGTTACGGTTCCCGCGCACATACACGTGCGTCTACGTAAATGTACGTCTACATATATGCTTTGTAACAACGACGTAATTAAGCGTAGTCGCAAGCAAGAAGAACGAGTGTGGCGTACATATGTATATACGTATGTCGAGAAGAAGAAGAAGAGGATGGGTAGGGTGGAAGGAAAAGCCAAAAGAGGGAGTGGGAATGAATACCACAACCGAGAAATGTAGAACGAGAAATTAAGGAAGCCAAGCAGACGGAGATGCGTGAGATATGAGGGCGAAGTGGTATACACATATAGATACATACATACATATAGAGTACGCAGAGAGAAGAAAGCAGTGTGCCTGCGGGCGAGTATACGAAAGCGCGCGGAATGATATTGTCGCTTATGATGTCGCGGTGGTGGTATACCACCATCTACGTGCGCGACCACGCAATTTCAGCTGGGGTTTATGTGAATTCTGATATGTACCTTATATATGTGTAGTTATACGTATACCTACATCAGATTTACCAGATCTACAAAGCGTGAATTTTCACGTGAAAATGAGAAAAAAGTTGATATTTTCTTGGTAACGCGCATTATTTTATAATAAGTAATGTTGATGCAAGATTTATTTTATTATTATTTCAGTTGTAAATCAAATGATTTATTTAAAATCATATCAGCATATTGAATACACGTCTGTTATATTTTTCTTGAACTTGCAAAGATATATATCGATATAATAAATGTATAATTATATCAATCACTTTAAAATTCAATAAAAAAAAAAAAAATACACTGATTCAATCTTTTACTGTCAAACGTTGAATTATAAACAAGATCAAACTGAATATATGTATATCAAGCTTATCAGCAAGAAAATCAAAGCCCTTATTCATGTATAACCCGACTGTATATTATATTAAGCTTTCCGAGTAGAAGGATGAGTAGGTAGCGGTGGCTCATGTGATGATGCTGGCGATGTCGGCGCGTGAGAGGCGCAAATGAGCGAAGCCAAGACAGTATATACATCTACCTATACGTACATACACACATATATTTATAGACGTGGAAGTAATAAAGTAAGAGATGAGGCGGAGTTCAAGGGATAGGTTATACAGAGGAGGAATGAGGAGATGCAAGGCAGTGGTAGTCATGGCAATAGTAGTTGCAGGGTTTAAGGAAGATAGGGGTGAGCAAGAGAGAGAGAGAGAGAGAGAGAGAGAGAGAGAGAGAGAGAGAGATAAGTTGAATGAGTATAGCACGCAGGGTGTAGTGATGCGAGTACGGCAGTAGTATATAGCAGAGGGAGGTAAGAGAAGAGATTTGCGAAACAGCGGCCTCGGGGCTATGAACTCCTCGATTACAGCTCTTAGGTATTGGAGCGAGGCCAGCTGCTTCTGCTGCTACTGCTACTGCTAGAATCCTGAGACGTGCACTTGTGTTGCGCGAGACACTACAAATATATATATATATATACATACGTATATACGCGAGTCGAATATATCGAAGGCGCGAGACACAGAGAGAGAGTCTATATATCCGGGATCGAAGCTTCTCCTGCTTCTGCTGCTTCTACTGCATTCAAATTGAATGGAATGTATATGCAGCTGAGTATGATGATCGCTTTTGCAAAGCTATGATGCTGAAATGGATTATGGCACTTGTATTAGCTTAGATTAATGTAAACCCTTGAGTCGATGAGGATTATAGGGTATACGCAGTCTACAGAGATATAACTCGACGTTTTGTGAAAAAAAAATAAATAAAAAATAAAAAACAAAGAATGTTGTTTGGTTTGACTAAAATTGAATAAATCGCGGTGACTGTTATAAAGATCTAGGATACTAATTTTTTTTTACTTCAGATTAGATACCACGTGAAACACTGTGTATATATGCATCTCGAGATATTAACAAGTTCATTTGAAGAAAATATAGCAAAGCAAGAGATTAGCGTTAGTAGTTAGCCATAAGAATTTAGCCTTGTTACCGTAGTACGAATTCATCAAGATTATAAAAGTAAAAAAAAAAAATAAAAATAATAAACTTGAAGCACTACAACTACGTGTTATAGAGGAAAAAAAGGGAGGTGAAACAACGAGCTTTTTACACCACGCCCTTGTGATTAGGTGCTGGAAGCCCCGTTAGGTGCAAAGAAGATGGAAGGGTTAAGAGAGTGAAGGAATTGGGGGGGGGGTGGAGAATGAGAGGGAAGGGGGAGGTGTCGACGAGAAAGAGTATGAAAAATGCAATGAACAGCCAGAGAATTTTAAAGAGGCTTTTTGCGGTACACTATATACTATATGCATCTATATAGCTACTGCTACTGCTTCTGCGCGTGCTGTGTTTGCCCAACCCTTTAAGCACGAGCTTTCGCTGCTGTATATCCTGCTTATAACCGCTACGCTAATGAAGGAACGCGACGAAAGCTTTGAATTTTTCTCTCTTTTTTTCTTGCTTTCTTTTTGACATATCTTACTTTCTTTTAGAGTAAAGAAAAAAAAAACAAGGATGTACTAGTTAGATGTATTAGGTTTTTTGTGATTTTTTAAGAATTGCGTGCTTGAATGATTGAATATTTGATCTATTGTTTTGGGAGAGATAAACATCAGAAGAGAATATGTGTGCATGTTGATATATGAGTTTAGTTATGGTATATATATGTATGTGTGTGTGTGTGTGTGTATGAGTGATGATGCAACGTGATCTTGTTTGTAAATGCAGTACATACGAGAGAGAGGAAGTGAAATATGCTGGGAAAAATATATATTTTGGAGCTTTTATTTGACATAAAATTTCGGGATAGAAAAATGCGCGCTATGCTTACAAATTATACTTATTAAATTTCCAACATTTTATATCTTCTTCTTTTTTTTGTTTGTTTTTTAGGAATTATAAAATAGCTTTTAGTAAAAATTTTCTATTGTTTTGTTGCCAAAATTTTAAGGAAAACAACATTTTCATATCGATGATATATGTATATGTATGATACTTTTGTTTCTCCATTAAGACAAAATTTACGATTTCCCCTACTGCTAAAGTTTCTATTTTAGATTTGAATTTATATTCAGGAAGGTTTTGGTTGCTACTCAAATAGAGGCTATGGTACAGTAGCATAGCATTTAATACAAGTTGAATTGGTTAGAACAATCGAAACCAAGCTATCCCCCCCCTCTCTCTCTCTCTCTTTCCATTGTACAACTACTATACCCAATCAATCGTGTTAAATTCAAAGATAAACTCTAAGCCCCAAGGTAGAATTTTGTACGTTTCAAGGAAAATAACTCACGTAAATTTAAATGCACGACCAATTATTCAATTGAAAATAATCAAGCCCGTTCTGCCTAACTGACAATTACTTTTGACTGTTTTGTTATTCCTCATTTGATAATTCAATAACATTAACAAATAGTTTGGATAACTTAATCACTGTCAATTTCTATCAATTTCTCTTAATTTATCCAAAATAAACATTTTTCTACTTTTATCAAGATAACAATATATCGGATTTATAAAAACTACAAAGACCCGAAAAAAAAAATCTTATTTGCTACGTGAAAAAAACATAAAAAATAAAAATTATCATTACGTGCCCTTGTTAATTTAGGAGGAGAAAAATCGTTTTAATGCGTAGAATAAAAATTTACATGGAATACACAACATAAGAATAAAGAAAAAAAAAGACAAGTAGATATACCTACGAAAAACAGAAGCAAGTACAGCATGTGCCATTTAAATAAGCACCAAAAAGTGAGCAGAGGAATAGCATAAAAAAGGGAGAAGTTAAAATAGCCGAAAGTATCAACGTAGCATTGTCATTTGGTATATAATGTACGTGTGATTCGCTGTGCACACGTGCTGGCCACGAAAATAATGAATCGCTACTTATATGTAGCCGTAAAGAGTCAAAAGAAAGAGTGAAGAAAAAGAAAGATAGAGAGAAAAGAAGGGAAGGGCAATTAAGATTTTATTTACGAGGAAATTGCTGTGGACGTTTGTTGCGCGCACGCGAGCGAACGAGCAAGCAAGCAAGTAAGCCAAGGAGAGTTTAAAGCTCCGCTTGAAGAGGTGAGAGAAAGAGAGAGAAAGTGAAAGGTGAAAAACGGCATTACAGCTTTTTTTCTTCTTCTCTCTCTCTCTCTTTCTTTCACGCGTCGAGATTCTCACGCGCTTTTCTCCACCCAACTTCATATTTCCTTTAACAAAACGCGTACGCTCTCTCCTCTTCTTCACTTCTCTCCTTCTCTAAGACCCCGTAGCAATTTTTTTACAGCTCCCTACACTCGCACTCTCGCTCATCGCGCCACTTCAACCCCTACAGTATTACACACTTTTTCTTTTTTCCTTCATTTTTCGCGTCTTCCTTCAGCTATAGGTATACCTATACGCGTCATCCTCCTCCTTCTATACTCAGACGTTAGCTAGCATACACTTTCATCCCTTTGGCGAATATTAAATTTTCTCCCCCAGCTGCCCGAGGAATTAAGGTGCAAATTGCGTCGTCGTCGTCGTAGTTCCGTATAGTCGGAGTAGTTGGACCAGAGGAAAGGAAGAGCCATGGCGTCAAGGGTAAAGGGATGAGAGAGAAAGAGAGAGAGAGAGAGATAGGACAAATATATATGCAATTACATGCAAATACAATTCTCCAGAGTTTGTCCCTCTCTTTCTCCCTCCCTGACTTTCTCTAATTCTCTTTCTTTCTCTATCTTCGTTTTAAAAATTTGCCATTAAACGATATAGAAAGATCAGCGACGTTTCGAGAAGGATGAAAAGGAAAGGGAGAAATAAAGGGTGGAGAAGACACGCGCGCGTTCGTCTGAAACAATAAGTTTTCAATTCGACCCCGAGCTGCTACCTATACATTTGCATTTGATCTCGAATTCAACTTCGTTCGCCTGCTCGCAAGAGGGATCTTTCGATATACTTCGTTCGCCTTTTGCTTCTTCTTATTACTATATAGCCTTGAACTCTTAATGCCTTGGGGATATTTTTTTACGACCGGCAAATACTGAGGCAAATAAAAGAGCTGCGTTAATTTTTTCTAATTAGTCTAAGTTGGCTGTTGTGTGTTCAAGAAAGTGCGAAGAGATACTTCCGATTAAAGAAGAGACCTTTTTTCTGAGATTTATGTGACATGCTATTGATGGAAAGAGAGCTCTTATAACTTTCTTTCTTTTTAATTAAATTAGAGTTTGAGAGTTTTTTTTTCTTCTTGTGATGCTACTTTTATATCTATTAATGATGAATCACGTATACGAATGTATGAGATAACGTTTGTTCTTAATCAAGTAGGTAGAAAGTTTGAGATGGGGATATTAAAATTTTAGAGATGCGAAAGATTAATTAATTTCTCGAGAATTTAATAAAGTTATTTTAATGGATATATATCTATATACCTACTATTTAAACAATATGAGAAATGTAATTTAATCATTGAGTTTTATGTGTGAGATTTTGGAAAATTGTAATTACTTCAAAAAATGCTTTATTAAACGTTTGATTATTCGTAGAAATTATATATTATATAGTACTTCTGAGAAATTAAATTCACATAAAGGTTGAAAAAAATTATTTGTATTCTCACTAGGAGAAGTTGTCAGATTCGGGTGATGGATTTTCACCAAACTTGGCAGGGTGACTTCTTTTAACATATAATAAAAGAATCCCAAGTCCTAAGG